>JAVJIF010018477.1:0-105108 GCA_038442645.1 Agave tequilana
AAAGCTTGTGGTTGTGGAGGAAGGAAGGAAATTAAGAAAAAGGAAAAAGGAAAGGAATTAAAAATGAAATATTTTCTCTTGGGTTAAAAATGAAAAGACAAATTCCCGGGTTTTAAGTCGAAGAGGCAGAAACATTTCGGAAAATACCGAAATCGTCCGAAATTCAAGTATCTCGGAACGACTCGTAAATTTACTAAAAATCAAGAATATTATTTTAAGACTCATGGTGAAATTCGTTTGGAGAAATAATTTATAGTTTTAAACTAAAATCCCGGAATCAGTTATCTACCGACTCCGTTGGAATTTTCATAATTCATAAAATTCTCAGAAAAAGTATTTAGATAGAAATATGATTCTAAGAAATAAAGTCTAAAGGACCTTCTAGAAATTTCTAACTGTTTGTGAATTAAAAATCCGAGAATCGATCAGCGGCACTGGTCGACACCGGTTTTGAAAATATTTAATTAAATTCAGGAAAATTCCAGAAAATCATAGAAAATATATAATATTGGAAAATGATTTTTAAAACTGAAATCGGTCAAATACAGGAAGTAAATCAAAAAATACGATCGAAAAACTGAATACGCAACTAAGTACGTATTCCGGGAACGGGGTATTACAGGTTATCTTTCAGAAGTCAGCAGTCGGCATTCTCAATTATCGGTCTTCTTTATTATGCTCAGTATTACCAGGATTTTCTTTATCTTCCAGATTCTGGCTCATTCTCAGAGTGACATTAAGCATGCAGTACAGCGGGAATTCTATTGCAAAGCTGTGTTATCAGTCAGTATTATTCGGCATTGTTCGAAGATTTATATAGCCAGAAGAGCAGAGAATGTCTATATTCTGATTTTTGTTCAGTCAACTTGAGAGCCCTACCTATAGTGCTTCATATCTTAATTGGTATAATTTCCACCCATGTCCCCTTTGTGTTCAATTTACCCCTTATCGAAATTGCGAGGACGCAATTATTTGTAAGGTGGATGGATTGTACACCCCGCTCCCGGAATACGTACTTAGTTGCGTATTCAGATTTTTCGATCTTATTTTTCGACTTACTTCCTGTATTTATTTTGTATTATGAATTATTTATATGATCGTTTTGTCTTGGATCCGGATTCGTGGACTCAGAGTCTGCCCTTCTCTGAACCGGGGACCCGATCCTAGTGTATTACTCAATTGGTCTTTTCGGTATTCAGATTTGACCGATTTTAGTTTCAAACATTATTTTCTAATATTTTAGATTTTCTATGATTTTCTGGAATTTTCCTGAATTAAATGGAAAATCTTCAAAACCGGTGTCGACCAGCACCGCTGACCGACTTCTGGATTTTTAATTTACAAATGGAGTCAAATTTGGAGAAACCCCTTTCACATATTTTCTTAGAATAATATTTACTATCTTAATTCATTTTTTGGGCATTTTCAGAATTTATCAGATTTCTGCCAGATTTGGTGTCGACCGATATTGGCGGCCGATTCCAGGATTTTTAATTTAAAAACTATAAAGAATTTCTTAAAACGAATTTTACCATGATTCTTAAAATAATATTCTTGATTTTTGAGAATTTTTGCGGGTCGTTCCGAGATATTTGATTTCGGGACGATTTCGGTATTTTTCCGAAAGTTTTCCGCATCCGCAACCGAATCCCGGGAATCCGCCACTATCATTATTTTTACTTTTTCTTCCAAGAGAATATCTTCTCTTTTCATTTTCTTTTCCTTTTTCCTTTTTCTTTCCTTCCTTTTTCTTTCCACCAAATCTCCAACCTTCTCCATTCTTCCATTTTCTTCCACCAAAATATCTCCACCTCCACAAATATTTCTCCAAAAATATCCCACTCCTCTCTCATCACCATAGCCGGCCAAGTGGCCAAGAGAGACACCTAACCCCTCCATTTTACAAAACCCCCCTCTCTAAATATTTTTACACCTCCTTCACAAATCCAAATCCTATATATACTTTTCCTTCTCCTTTCTCCTTCATTTTTCACTTCACTTCACCAAAGCCTTAACCTCCACCAACTCCTCCTTCATCTCCACCACAACAACAACCACTCCAACCTCTCCAACTCTCTACCTTCATCTTCTTCTTCCTCCATCTCCATTAAAACCACCACAACTCCAACAACTCCACCAAAGCTTCCACCTTCACCTTTACCTTCTCCAAAAATTACCACCATCAAAACCTCTCCACAAAACCACCATCCCATCATCTTGTGAAGGCCGGCCACTCCTTTTGGATTGGGGCCGTGCTCTTCTTCGTCGGCAAGACTCAAGGGTCGGCCACTCCTTTTGGATTGGGGCCGAGCTCTTCTTCGTCGGTAACATCTCGATGATTATTCCGGTAATCGTTTACGATTATTCCGGTAATCTGAAACGGTGATGCTTACAACGACAACACTTCCATCTTCATCATCATCCCCTCTACTAATTACCATCACCATCTTCACTTCCACCATTTACTGGTTTGGATTTGGAGTTGGGCCATCTCTGTGTCTCACCCTTTCCCTGTCTCCCTCTCTTTTCCATCTGTTGCTAGTTAGACGCGGAGTTTACCTCCTGCGTCTAGGCCATTCCATAACGCGGCCTTCGCGTTATTGTAGCGGCACGACGCGAAGCTAAGTGCCCGCGTCTGTGTTCTATCCTTGTTTGGCGTGACGCGGAGTTTATCCTCGCGTCCGCGTTCTCATGCCCTGACTTAAATGCAGGCCCCGAGCCTCGCGTTATGGCACCTTCGCGACGTGATCCCCACGTCTGTGATTCCCGCGTCTGGTACTTCCCGCGACGCGATCCCCGCGTCTGTGATTCCCGCATCTGCTATTCTTGCGACGCGAACCCCGCGTCTGCTATTCCCCCGCGTTTGTGATTCCCGTGTCTGTTATTCTCGCGACGCTAACTCCCGCGTCTGCGAACCCCCGCGTCTCACTTTCAAAACCCGCGTCCCCCTGAACATATTCTCTCTCTTTCTCTCTCCTCTTCACTTTCTCTCTCTACATATTTATATCATATCTTATGGCGCGTCCCGAGTTCCATGGATTTCGGACCTTTCGGCATTTCTGGTGATTTAGGCGAGTGATCTCGCTTTCCTCTTGACTACCTATTTCATTGGTTATGCGAGTGTTCTCGCTCTCGCTTCCATTTGGTTTGACATGTATTTTTATTCCATGTTTATATGTACTTGCTGCTTTGCATGACCAACTCTTCGTGGTCGATTGGACTCTGGGTTTCTGCCCACTCCTGGGATGGCTAGTAGCCACCGTGAGTGCGCTTGGACCCCGAGCGGACTCGGACCCCTCAGCCTCCGGTCACTCACTATCTCGAAAGAGAGGTGATTGGGACCGTCAGGTTTCTCAGCTCCATCTGGTTAGCATACTTAGCGCTCAGCGCTTTATTCACTAAATCCGTCTAGGCAGTTTGCTACCGGACCTTCCACTCGGATTCTAAAACGAGTTGTCCCGGTAACCTCGCCAAGCGTATTAGTGTCTAAATCCTGTTCGCTGCCTGTGCCTCCAGCTTGTTCAGCTCCGCCTGGTTATCATGATCAACGTTCAGCGCTTTACCACTAGATTCGTCTAGGCGAGATACTGCCGGATTTTCTACTCGCACTTTAAGCCGAGTTGTCCCGGTAACCTTGCCAGACGCTCCAGTGTTAAATACTGTTTGCTGTCTGTACTTCCAGCTTGCTTAGCTCCGCTTGATTGTGCTCAGCTACTATTCTATCACATGTCATGTATTTACCTGATATCTTAACACTTACCGTGCCATTACTTCGTACCTGTCATTTTCATATTTCTGTTTAACACATGTATATCACCTGTCAACTGATTGTTATCACCTAACATCAGACATGCTACGGCTTGGCAAGACCCCTTGTTATGACATGACTTGCCACCGGACTAATATCAATCTCTTGACATGACTGGTTGCCTGTCTAATATCACCATCTTGTCATGCTATCACTTGACACCCCGCATGATATACTTGACGCTTATGATTATCACGATAACGGGAATGATGACCTGACATCTTGATAGTACAAACTGTGCTCCTGTTACTCATGTGTTACATTATAGTACGTACAGTACTCCTGATATTCCTGACTTGCTCTTGCTCATTCCCGGAATCTGATAATCATCTGATAATTCATAAAAAGGAACAACTTGCATCGGGTCGGGGGAAACTCGCGGCTATCAATATGTGTTCGTGTTTACAGTGGTATTAGGCATGTTGTGCAACTAAAACTTCCGGTCTGACCTGTGGGCCTCCAGGCGACCGAGGGGAGTGCTGGCTCCCTCCTTCCTGGTACCATCATGATAAGGGCATACATAAGTCCCTCCTGTTTGCCTTGCGGCGGGTTCCGTCACCAAGCAACGGAACAATCCTGGGCCGTGGTCCCGGGTATGTACGGGACCCACTGTAAACATAGTTCGTTGATACCCCCGCTGGTTTCCAATAACAATCTTGCTTTACTCGGATATGGATCTATGTGTGCTGGGACGCTAGTTCACATAGCTAGATATCAGGGTAAGACGAGTAATAATAAAGTGTCAAGATAATAACCGGCTCTTTAAGTTGTAAGTAGAGGTATGTGGAATGGGACGCATACTGAAGCCTGCGACTTAAACGGCTATGAATCTGTGATATGCCTTACCATATTTGCTTGTCCAGGATTTTACTTCGGATTTTCGGCTTTATGAGTATTATAGTATTAACTGCTCATGTTCTGCTTTATCCCTTGTATCCACCTGCCTCCTGCTCATTATCTTATCATGCCCTGAGTACAGTCGGGTTGTATGTGCTTGGATTATGGTGACATGAGATAAAGGTATATAGATGAGGGTTTCCTTATTTGGATTATTCCTTCGACGTACTAGTCTTATGGAGCCGTGATCTGAAACCATACAATCAGATTTGCTCGTCCTCGGCTTTATTTGGTTTATCGCTTTACTTATACTTACCCTTGCTCGCCACTTGGCTTTTGCTTCACCACTCGCCTGGGGAGTTTCATCTGACTCCCCTGGATTCTCATGTCCAGGTCCTGGAGCTTGGAGCTTGCAGAATCCCAGTTGCTGATCAGAGTGGCGCAGCGGTAGCGTGGATCCCCAGCAGACTGTCTGGAGCCTTATTCTCCCAGGCCCCCTGTGTGCCTCTCGAGTTTTCCTTTAGTAAACTCGTGAGTGCCCTTTTGTACTGTTCATACTTGTACATCTGCTTGTAATCTCGCAATTGCGCATGTCAGTGATGTAATATTCATGTAATATTGGATCACCTCTGGTGATAACTTTGTAATTGTACTCATATGTTGGAATGTATAATGCACCACTTGCTTCCGTACTCTGATTCTTGCCTGTACTGATGCTTAGCGTATATACGTGAAGGTACTTCTGACTTGCGTATATACGTTGCAGTAATGTCTCCGTATCCGCCAGGATCGGGGCGTTACAGATTTGCTAGAGGTGTAATATTTAACATAGCAACTCAAAGTTTAAAAAACTCCGCTTAGGAATTTGAAAAGGATATTGTCAGAGGTGTGATGTTAACTTGACAGGAGTGGAATGAGTTTTATAGTCTTGTCATTCTATGGATGAGAATAACAAGTGAACTTTTCACTCCGTAGGGTACTGTGATTGAGTCTATCATCAGATGTTTAGTAATAACGTAATTAAGACTCGGTGGGGGATTAGAGAGAACACTGTTAAAGGTGTGATATTAATCTAACAGTGATTTAAAGTGGACCTGCCATTCTATTGATGAGAATAACAAGTGAGACTAGACCCGTCGGGAATCTTAGTTTTTTCTTACCATCAGAAGTGTGATATTAACTTAATGGATTGATTGAATCTTGTCAAAGGTATAGTTTTAACTTGACAGGGATGTAAGCTAGAGGTGTAATGTTAACTTAGTCCCATAGAAAATTCAGTTTCGTTGGAAAAACTGAAGATACCACTGCCATAGGTATAGTGTTAAATTTAACAGTGGGGTAATGTCAGAGATATAGTATTAAACATGACATTGAGTGCGAGAGGTGTAATGTTGAACTTAGCATTGATCATCTCAGCTTCGATGTGGAAGCTCTAGAGAAAGTCATTGTCATAAGTATAGTGTTGAACTTAACAATGAACCAGATGCTAGAGGTGTGTGTTAAACTTAGCATTGCTCGTCTCAACTTCGATATGGAAGCCTAAGGGAAGTGACTGTCAGAGGTTTAATGTTGAACTTGACAGCAACTTGATCACTGTCAGATGTGTGATATTAAACTTAACAGTAATTTGTTAGAGGTGTAATGTTAACATGACAAGAGTTGGTTTGCGATATGAGCAATTTTGAGGACTTGTCATTCTATTGAGAAGAATTAACAAGTGAAGTTTGGATTGTCAGA
This sequence comes from Agave tequilana, assembly GCA_038442645.1. Taxonomy (NCBI): domain Eukaryota; kingdom Viridiplantae; phylum Streptophyta; class Magnoliopsida; order Asparagales; family Asparagaceae; genus Agave; species Agave tequilana. The sequence continues at coordinate 6,383 of JAVJIF010018477.1, forward strand.
GGTGTAGTGTTAACTTGATAATTTTGAAGACTTGTTACTCCATATAAGGGAATCAACAAGTAGAAGTTCATACTCGTTGGGAAGTATTGAAACTTTTCACTGTTAGAGGTGTGGTGTTAACATAACAATGAGTGAGTTTGTGAACCTACCACTCCATGGGAGGGAATTAGTAGGGGTTTCGGCGAAAAATAGAATGAATTGTCAGAGGTGTAATATTAACTTGATGAACATTAATTTTTCAGGGGTATTGATAGGTTTTCCGTTAGAGGTGTAATGTTATCATAACAGCGAAGAGGTCCTGAGTGGGTATTTAGTGAAATTTTGCTGTCAGAGGTTTAATGTTAACTTGACGAATTTCACTGGAGATCGAGGAAAATGACTTGTCAGAGGTTTACTGTTAACGTGACAAGTTTGTGCTCATTTCACCGGGGAAATGGATACAGGTATATCTGTGGTCCTTCCATTCCATAGAAGGGAATTGGTAAGAGATTTTAGAGGGGAAGGTTGGACGAAGTCCCTTAGTATTTTTAGCAACCCTCGTCTATCAACGGATTTGGTATGCCTTTATCAACTACCGTTTGAGTTGGGCTAGCCATGCTTTTCCCCTCAGCATGATGAGTTATCGAGAATTTCTATTGGACTTAAAAGCTAATATTTTTCTCTATCCTTAGCCATTGAGGGTGTTGGATTTTGATAATCTTTAAAGAATAGTGACAAAATTAATACTCAGTTAGCTTGCCTTTTATAGTGCATGAGAACATAGTCCAATTCTCTTGAGAATTGGACTATGTTCTCATGCACTATTCACCCGACTATTCCTCTTAACCAGCTTCTTATGTGCCGATTAGAACTCTAGCGATGTTTGATCATTGACGCTAGTCTTCCTTGTCGCCGAATACTTGTCAATCAATAAGGACTATTATGCTCGTGTTGAGCAGAACATAGCCGGACAGCCATTGATTAATGCGTACTACTATGAGCAGAACATAGCCGACCAACTGTTGATCACAACTGTTGATCAATGAGGACTATTATGCTCGTGTTAAGAAGAATATTATCGAGTAGCGTTGATCAATAAGGACTATTATGCTCGTGTTGAGCAGAATATAGTCAACTGCCATTGATCAATGACTATTATGCTCGTGTTGAGTAGAATATAGTCAACTGCCATTGATCAATGAGGACTATTATGCTCGTGTTGAGCAGAACATAGACAACAGCCGTTGATCAATGAGGACTATTATGCTCGTGTTGAGCAAAACATAGTCGTCAAACGAGAATTCCGTCGTAGGGGACGCATTCGATGCAAGTGTCATATATATTTGACCCAATGATCAGAGGTTTAATGTTAAGATGATCAAGGATAGTATTTATTCAAGAATTTTCTATTAATCGGCATCATAAGTATATTGCCCTCTGGACTTATCAGGCGATATGCCCCATTTGAGTAGATTGACTCAACTACAAATGATCCTTCCCATTTGGGTTGAAATTTTTCTTTCACCTTATGCGTCATCACCATTGGCCTCTTGACAGCCAAGATGAGGTCATCTTTCTTGAAAGTCCGCTCCTTAATTTTTTTGTTGAAGGCTCTGAAAATTCGAGCTTGATAAAGCTCGATTTGCTGTTGAGCTTGCATGCATTTATCGTTCAAAGCTTCCAGCTCCTGGAGTCGCAGTTGATGCTTCTCCTCATCTGTCATCTCTGTTGTCAAAGTAATGCGCAAAGATGAGATCTGGATTTTCAGTGGGAGTACGTGTGATGCCCCGATCCTGCGGGTACGGAGAACGTCACTGCGACGTATAACGCAGGTCGGAAATACCCTCCCGTATATACGCTAAGCATAAGTACAGGCAAGAATCAGAGTGCGAAAGCACAGCGGTAATATACATTCCAACAAAAAAGTACAAGTACATGGTTATCACAGAGAGTGATACAATATTACAGGATATTACATCACCAAAAAATATAAAAGTACGATTTACAAAGAGATATACATAACAAAAGCTGAGAGGTGCTCGCGAGCAGCTAGAGGGGCCTCGGGAGCCAATCAGGAGAAGAGTCGGGAGGAAGAGCTACGGCGATGTCCAAGTTTCTGCTGCACTCCGATCACCACGGAAAGGATCTGCTGCGCACTCTGATCAGGTACAACAAAGCCACCAAGGTCCAGACTCTAAGATCTAGACATGAGAATCAAGGGTTGTCAGATGCAACCCGCGAGTACATATGATAAAGCCAAGTGGCGTGCATATCAAGCACACGTGTACATGATCAAGTGATGTGGTTTAGGGATACAGGTACAGGCAATGACAAGCAATATAAAGGAAATTAAAGGAACGACGGTAAATTTGAAATCAAGTGAATACATTTATATCGATAAGTCTGAATCAGAAAGCATGCATAGAAAACATTGTCGAGAGCTAAAGTACAAATAAACATGCGATAAATACATTAAAAATGTGATAAATACTAGTATGTACAAAACTAATTATATAAGCTCAGATTATGGATTCACGGGATCGATACGTCAAGGGGATAATCCAAACAAGGAAACCCTCATCTATATACCACATATCCCATGTCGCCATCATCTGAGTTTATACAACTTGAGTTGCCCTCAGAGTAACAGAACTAGAGTGTGTCAGTAATAATCATTGTGCCACATAAATCATATGTTATAAAGCAGGGTGTCAACTCAGAACATACCACCTGATTAAATGATTTAACACTATAACTGGAGAATATAAATATGTTGCATTTTAAGTTATTCAATAATAATAATCAGTATCGTTTGATATTTCAATCGCCTCCCTACCACTGCCTCACATCGCTGATAGTCCATACTAGAGTTCGCACTCTAGTAGAACTTACTCGGGTCTGATATGTGAGTACCAGGACCCGAACAAAGGAGAGACCAAATATCACACGTTCCTAATATTATTACTGCTTGGTTGTTACATTCTTATGTAATTCATCCGATCCATATGCTTAGGTATGTGCTACCGACACACATACATCCACTTATGAATAAGACGAGTTATTATTTGAAAACTGATAAAACTGATGGCTCATATTTATAATGGGTCCTGTCTCTGCCCGGGACTAGGCTCAGGAGTACAGGCTACTGCTTCCGGGGACAATCATTACGCGCCCCATATGATACTTTAGATATCAGGCTACTGCTTCTCGGGACTTATCATTACGCGCCCCACATGAATGTATTTATCAGTTTCCCCCACCACAACGTAAGTTGAGTACTTTATTATATATATAGTTCAGTGATAATGTTCACAAGGTGTCCACTGTAATCCAATGTCCATGATTATCTAATTACGGGGTCAACAGGAGTACAATATCAGAAGTATAATATATGGAGTCTCCCTGTTTTAGAGGTTCAGGAATACAGGGGTTCAGGAATACAGGAGTTCAGGAGCACAGGAGTTCAGGAGTACCAGAGATCTGGTAACAGTATAATAATCATGCCAAGTCCCCGTAAAAGTGATAATCATGAATATGCAATATAATACAGGTGTCAGGTATAATAGTATCCAGTCAGGTGTCACAATATCAGGTAAATGTACTAGTACCATGAAAAAGCATGTCAAGTGAGTGATAGCATGTCAATTATCAAGTGTCATATATCAGGTGTCAGGTGTCAAGTATAATATATCAAGTACCAGTGTCAGATATCAAGTGTCATGGATCAGGTGCCAAGTATAACATGTCAAGTACCGATGTCAGATATCAAGTGTCGTGAATCAGGAGTCAAGTATAATATGTCAAGTACCGGTGTCAGATATCAAGTGTCGTGGATCAGGTGTCAAGTATAACATACCAAGTATCGATGTCAGATATCAAGTGTCAGATATCAGGTGTCAAGTGATAACATGTCAAGTACCGGTGTCAGATATCAAGTGTCAAAGTCAGGTGTCAAGTATAACATGTCAAGTACCAGTGTCAAATATCAAATGTCAGGTAAGTAATAACATGTCAAGTACCGGTGTCACGTGTAAACATATCAGTGTCAGATAATTAATATGTCGGTGAGAGTCACAACATCATATATCAGGTAATAAAAGCTAGAGTAGCATTAACAAGGCATGAAGCAACATAAAGATAAGTACTCGCATATCATATATCAACTCGCATAATGAGACATCATGTATTAAAATGTAAGATAATAGTTATTAGGCATGTAACGATGGAAATAAAGCATGAAGCAACACAAGAAATGTACTCGCCTAAAAATCGGAACCAAGTTAAAATCCAAGAAGTCCGCTAACACGTGCGAGCATGCTACTAGTCAATACTATATATATATATATATATATATATATATATATATATATATATATATAATTATAATATATATAATATAATTATATATATATATAATATATATATATTAGAGAGAATAAGTGAGGAGAGAGAGAGGATTAGTTAGAGAGAGAGAGCATTTGTTGGAAGTGTTTAAAAGAGGTAAAAAAGGAAAAGTGGAAAAAAGAAATGAGAGAAATAAAGAAGTGGGGGTATGATGAAAAATATAGAGAGGTAATAAGGAAATGAGGGGATGAATAAAAGTGGAAAGGAGGAAAAAGGAAAGAAATAAAAGAAAGGAAGGAAGAAAAAAGAAAGAAAAGAAAGAAAAGAAAAAAAGAAGGAAAAAGAAAAGGAGGGGAGAGGGTGGCCGGCGGCCTGGGGCGGCGGCTGGGGCCCCCGGGGAGGAGGGGGTGGTTGGAGTTTTTTGTTTGGAGTTGTTGTTGTTGGTGTTGTTTGTTGTTGAAGGGGGTGGGGTTGGTGGTGGTTGGTGGTAGTGATCGGTGGTATTGGGGATTTGGAGGAGGAGGTGGAGATGGTGGTGGGGTGGTTGAAGTGGAGGAATTGGTTGAGTTGGTGGTGAATTTTGGAGAAGAAGAGGAAGAAGGAGTGATGGGTTTTGTTGAAATTGGAGAAAAAAAGATGATTTGGAGATAATGGAAGTGGGGAAGGGAAGTGGGGAGGTGGGGGTGCGGCGGTACCGGCTAGGGACGGCGCTGGCGGTGACCCTGGTGATGGAGGCGGCGGTCATGGAGGGGAGTTGGGTGTTGGAGGGAGAAATGAAGAAGAAGATGAAGAAGGAGAAAGGAAGGAAAGAAGAAAATTAAAAGAAAGGCGAAGGAGAGGGGGAGAATGGGAGAGGGAATGGGAGGGGGATGGGCTGCTGTTGCAGCCCATGTGCTGCTGCTGGCTACAGTTGCAGTTGCCGGAAGTGGTCGGGTATGGTTGCAGGGGATGGGGAGAAGGAAAGAGAAAAAGAAAGAAAGAAAAGAAAGAAAGGAAAAGAAAAGAAAAAATAAGGAAAATAAGAAATATTAATAAATAAGTATATTATTAAATATTTAAATTAATAAGGTAACCTAGGAGTTTAAAATAGAGGAGTGGAGAAGGAAAAGCAAGAAAAGAAAAGAACGGTAAATAATATTATTATTTTAATAGGGTATAATTTGACTATTTCAGAATCGCTCCAAAAATTTCTCAAAATAAAAATATTATTTTAAGATGCTCAATGAAATCAGATTCGAGAAATTTTATCTGATTTTCAAATTAAAAATCTTAGAATCTTCTGACGATACTGGTGGACACCAAAACCAGTCAAATTTTGATAAATTCTGAAAAATCTCAAAAAATGTATTTAGATAGAAAATAAGATTCTAAGAAGTAATGTAAAAGATATTTCTAATAATTTAACTCTATTTGAAAACTAAAAATTCGGGAATCGGTAAGCGACGCCGATCGACACCAGTTTTGAAGATTTTGCAAAATAATTTTGAAAAATTTCAAAAAATTATGAAAAATCTAAAATATTGGAAAATAGTGTTTGAAACTAAAATCGATCAAATTGGACTACCTGAGAGGTCAAATCAGGCAGTACGCTAGTATCGGGTTGCCGATCCAAGTCAGGCTGACTCTAAGACTGAGAATCCAGATCTGATACCAAATAATATAAGCAATCACAGCCCAAAAACAATACTGAAAGAAAATTAAAATAATATGGTCAAAAAAAATTAAGACACGTATTCGAGTAAGTATCCCAGGAACGGGGTGCTACAATCTACCCACCTAATAAAAATTCGTCCTCGAAATTTCTATAAAGAGGGAGATGAACATGGAAGAGATTAGGGTCAACGATGATAATATGATAAAGTGTGAAGGGTAAGGAAGATTACCTACTCAGGACACATATCTAGGTTGGTTGAAGATAGAAGGGTCTCAAGATCCAAGGAAGAGATTGCGAGGAAGGAAAAGATAACACCGCACTTGCGAGTGGAATGTATATTCAAGACTCGTGCTCTCTAGCTGTAAATTAATATATCATTAATCTGCCAACTGGTTGTACTAAAGATGTTAGAGCCTATGCTCTGATACCATCCTGTGATGCCCCGATCCTGCGGGTACTAAGACGTCACTGCGACGTATATACGCAGGTCAGAAATACCCTCACGTATATATGCTAAACATCAATACAGGTAAGAATCAGAGTGCGGAAGCACAGCGATAATATACATTCCAACCGAAAGTATATGTACATGGTTATCACAGAGAGTGATATAATATTACATCACCAGAAAATACAAAAGTACGATTTACAAAGAGATATACATAACAAAAGCTGAGAGGTACTCACGAGCAGCCAGAGGGGCCTCGGGAGCTAATCAGGAGAAGAGCCGGGAGGAAGAGCTACGGCAATGTCCAAGTTTCTGCTGCACTCCGATCACCACGGAAAGGATCTGCTGCGCACACTGATCAGCTACAGCAAGGCCACCAAGGTGTTGGCCCAAAGGCCCATCACTCTAGTTTTGATGATGATTAACTCATGTAGTTATAGTACTAATGATCTTGTGTTTAATTAGTCTCAGATATGTGATCAAGATCTTAGTAGGTGTGTAGTTTCAACAAAGGATTTAAAGTCAAGTTTTAGAGCTAGCACGTGTTGATTCAAGAGCTTGTGCATCAAGACTACATCAAGTACTCAAGAGGAGTCTAGCTCTTTTGATCAAAGTTTGGACCAAATTAAGAAGGAGGAGAAGACTTCAAGTGAAGACCTTCAAGAGAAGACTTGTGTCTAGGTTTGTTTTTGTTAAGATTTTGTTTTTAGATAAAAATTTAAAGGATAGAATAGTTGGTGGATTGCTCAAGTATCTTATAAATTCACACACAAGATTTAGATGAGTTTTTATAAAAGAGTTTTCATTTTGAAAAAATACAAAAGAATTTTCATTTTGGAAAAATACCATTTTGGTTTTTGAATTTTCATATATACATGTGTTTTAACAAAAACTATTTTAGTGCTTATTATCAAAAACATAGATATTTCATCATATATGTGTAGTGGATCATATCCATACACACTAAACTTCAAAAGTGTTTAAAATATCTTGTTTTTGTATTTGGAGAAGTTTTGGAAAAATCAATTTGAAAAAATACGATTTTTGTTTTAAGTCAAAAATTCCTAGTCACAAAAATAGTTCAAAATGTTTGTAACATGTTTTGATTTTTACCCAAACATGTTTGTATATCATAGTATTATATCGAACTTATTTTTGTAGATTTTTAGAGATTTTATGGGATTTTATTGAAGGTAAAATGACAAACTTCCTAAAAGATACTGTTTTGGCCTTCTGCTGGTCAACCAGGCGGTCGAACGACGTGCACAAAACGTGCATGCCTTATTTGGCTGGAGGGCCGGTCGACCGACCCGGTCGACCGCCAGAGAGCTCTGCTCTCTGAAAATGGCCCCGGTCGACCGGGCGGTCGAGCTCTGCTCTCTGTATCCAGGCCACGGTCGACCGACTAGTCGACCGCTGGCCCAATGGTCAGAAATCTGACCGTTGGCCGGTCGACCGGGTGGTCGACCGCCAGCAGTCCAGACTGCTGACTTGGCCTGCAACGACTAGTTTTTGAGGAGCCTATAAATTGGGCTTCCCTTGGGCTGTTTGACACAAGATTTTTGGAGAGTTTAAAAGCTAGTTTTTCCTACTCTATTAAGTGTTTATCTCCACTTGTTTTAGAGCCAAATACTTCCATTCAAAAGGAGAGTTTATCAAGAGTTTTCAAAAGTGATTTCTTGTGTTTTTCACCACAACTTCAATCCTAGTTTTCTCACAAACACTTGAGCTATCCATTGCTATATCAATCCTATAGGAATCTTTATTGTGAGAGGATTTTTGGTGATCAAAGTGTTGTGATCACCAAAGTTTTCATCTTTGTACTTTGAGGAGGCGGACTTGCGGGTTCGCGGTGTTTTAGTTCTAGTGAGAGCTCATTGTAGAGGTGCGGTCTTGGCAAGCTTGCGTGCTTGTAGTGTGTTGTTCTTGCGGGAACAAGAGAGGGACTAGAGAGTCCAAAGGAGTTCCAGTGTGAACTCACTTGTAGGTGTTGCGACGCTGAGTGATCCAGTGGGATCGGTTTTTAATGAAAATCCTTCATAGTGTTGAACGCGGGGACGTAGAGCTAGTGTGCTCGAACCTCGAAACAAATCTCCCGTGTTTGCGATTGCTCTCTCTGTCTCTGTCTCTCACTTGTCTTTATATCTTACTTATGCTTATTGCTTATATCTTTACTTGCTTGATATATTTGTGCTTATATTGTTATATACTTGGGGATTGTTTGCTCACACTTGTATTCAATCAAGAGAGCCAAAGCGGCACCTCAACTCTTATCTAGAAGAATCTTGAGGAGATAGTCCAGAGCCCTTCACGGGAAATTCGGTTACATTCTTGTGTTATACCTTTTATATTTAGCTTAAGAATTTATAGTTTACATAAATAGTTTTAATTCCGCATTAATTCATCATTAGATTAGCTAGTCACCTATTCACCCCCCTCTAGGTGATTTCAATTGGTATCAGAGCCAAGTGCTCTTGATTTGGGTCTAACCACCTTGAGTTAAAGATCCTCATTTATAGCTAATCACAATATTTGTACACACATGGATTTCATGTCACCTCTCACTTTTGACATTCTTAACATCCAAATTTAAAAAGTTAAGATGTCTATGTACCTCAAAGGCCTAGGCATTCATGTTTATCTTACCACTATTAAAAATTCATATTGTTTAAATAGCAGGTATTTTGAGGCTAATACAAAAGCCATCCATATATTAAAGAGTACCCTAAATGATAAATATTTATCTAGAGTTTCTAATCTTAATTCAGCTTTTATAGTTTGGAACACCATTGTCTCTCTTGGCGAACAAGAACAATATTATGCAGGGAGCGACTCGGATGTTGGAAGTGAAGCTTCCAAGGTATGCTACATGATCCAAGGGGATAACCCCCTTGAGTTAAACTCCGAATCCGAGCTAGAAGAGGATGTTGATATGCCATATGATGAACTTGCTTCTTTTTGTCAACAACTCCTTGAAAAATATGAGTTGCTTAAAAAGGATAATAAGAAAATGAAAAATAAATTTGATTCCTTGTTAAAAGAAAAAGATTCTTTTCAAAATAAATTGGAATGCATTTCAAAAGAAAACGAATCTTTGAAAAATGAGAATATTTCCTTGACTTCTAAATTGAATGATCTTTGTGAAGGAAATACTTCCTTAAAAGATAAAATTATTTTGGTGGAAAAGGAAAAAGAAATCGCTTTGCATGAAAACACATCTTTGAAAAGAAAAATTATTTTAAAAGAAAAGAAAAATGTTCCTAAAAAGAAAAAGATTGTTTATCATGCTTTTCATGCCACTACCATTAAAAATGAAATAAAATTTTTCTAAAATAGAATTGATTGTTTGAGCTCAACTTTGAGCAATTGTGCATTTAACCACAATAAATTGGAAACCTTGTTTCAAAAGAAACAAGCTCCACATGTTCATGCACATCACCCACAACATGCATATGTACACTTTACACGTCATGATCACACTCATACACATATACATACTAGAGTGTATAAATGGACACATTGCGACCGCAAAGGCCATTTAGCAAAATTTTGTTATGATAAGGTAAATTCTTTAAATTTTGCTAATAAAAATGTTTGGGTTCCAAATAAGACTAACCCCGTGGACCCAAAAGAAAATGGGTACCAAAGTCCCCACCACTTGTGTTTGATGTAGGTGTGGGCTCTCACATAACGTGAGAGGGTTGGTGCCTTGGTGGTGGATGCAAGGGCTAAATGGACACACAAATTGATGCACCGCTATCAAGAGAGTTTGGTGGGAAGACCACCATGTTTTGGAGATTTGGAGTATAGTTCTTATGGTTTGATAACTATCTCTAAACTCCTATTTTAATTTACATGCTTTTACATTTGATAATTTTTAGCATGTTTAAGTTTTATGTTAAAATAATCATGTTTTGTATTTCATGAGGTAAATACTTTTTTAGATGTAGTTTTTGTCAAAACTTGTGTCTATGCTTGTATAAGTAGTGAGCAACATTTGATTTTTATATGTTTGCACTTCATTGCTCATTTGTACTCATTACATGCACATGTATAGCCTAGTTTTGATAATTTCCTAATTTATACTTGTTTTGCCTATTTTCATGTTTTTGTTTCATGTATATGTTATATTTGTCTAAAACTAATAAATATACATGTATACCCTTGAGTCACTTGCCTTCATGCAAATACTATTATAGACTCTTTTTATGTTTGGGATATGTATGCATATTGTTAGCTTTGGATAAATCATACATATACCTTGAAGGTTATTTTTAAATGAAAAATAAAATCTTTATGATTTTCATATTTGTTTGATAAAATGAATTTTCATGTTTTTCACATGATTGATGTTTTTGAGCCTAATTGACTATTTTCATGAATATGCTATTCACATGATGCTTATACACTCACATTTTATTTATTTTCTCATGATTATGTTTTCATGAGCATTTTTGAGCTTTATCGATCTTGAGTGACAATATTTATGTATTTAGTATAATTCATGAGATATATATGATTTGTTTTCATGTTTGAGGGATCTTTAACTACTTTTTTAAAAATTACTTTTAACTAGTTATTTATTCTTCATTTGGTAGTATTTTTACAATAAAAATATTTTTAAACACTTATTTTTGAAAACCCCTACCAACCCCTCTAAGGGCGGAGGATGGGCGACTATGCCTTGTATGCTCAAATTACATATCTTTTATCTTGTGCATGAAAGGGATGGACTTTTATGAGTTATACACTTGCTTCTCATCATATTTCAATTGGTATTTCAATTGATATCTCTTTTTATACTCATAATTTTTGTTTCTACATATGTATACTTTAAATTTCAAATTATATCAATTTCTATTGGTATTTTCATTTTCATACATATATGATGTGTTTGTGCTTGATTTACGATATATTTACATGTTTAAAGCACAAAGTTTATTTATGCTAAGCTTGATTTAAATCTTGATTTTCAATTGGTATCTCTATTGGTACTTTAATAAGCTTATGCATTATTTTCATTTGGTATTTTTATTGATATCAAAATTTACCATGTACTTCAATTGGTATCAATATGTTTCAATTTCCAATTGGGTTTAAATTTCATTTGGTATCAATATGTTTTACCTATTTGGTATCAAAAATTTATCATATATTTCAATTGGTATATATGTTTCAAAATATTTTCTTTCATTGATATAAAAATGTACAAGTGTTTTAATTTCAATTTAAAATATTTTCTTTCATTGGTATCAAAATGTACAAATGTTTTGATTTCAATTGGTATCACAAATTTCCTATTTCATATGGTATCAAAATCTTGTGATATCTCAAATTGATTTGTTACTTCAAAATTTGTATTGTTTATTTACAATTGGTAAAATATTGTTCAAATGATATCTCAAAATTTGATTTAAGAGATTTCAAAATTTGTTTAAGTAATTATCAAAAATTTGAGTTAAAAATATTTTGATATGTATTGCCTATATGCAAGGGGAGCTTAACATCTCTTCTACATATAGATTCATGTTGAGTGTATCTTATATTGAGGAGGTTGACATCTCTTTTTTATGTGATACACGTGTGTAGGGGGAGCTTCACATCTCCACTTATGCATTACATATTATGCGTTATGTGAATTAGAGCTTGTCATCCCTTCTTCATGTAATGCATGTATGCAGGAAAGCTAACTTTGCGTCTTCCTCTTCATGAATGTATATCGCATATATGCATATTTATTGTTGATTTAGTTTTTACCCCCTTGTTGATGATTGACAAAAAGGGGGAGAAAGATTTTGAGTTTATATATGCATATTTGAGTTTTTGCATATATTAAGTTTATGCATCTTATGTTTTATAAAATGGGGAGAATATTTTTGAAAGTTTAAACAAAAAGGGGGAGAAGTTTTTTTGAATAAAAGATTTTGGATGTTTGCATGTTTCTCTCACCTTGTTGATGCATACATATTTGTTTAGTTTCATGTTCTTCATTGCAATATCTATTTGTTTATTGTTATGCATGAGTTAGGGGGAGCTTTTATGAAGCTTAACTTTAATCCATGCATATATAACTCTATGAGTTTTGTCATCATCAAAAAGGGAGAGATTGTTGGCCCAAAGGCCCATCACTCTAGTTTTAATGATGATTAACTCATGTAGTTATAGTACTAATGATCTTATGTTTAATTAGTCTCAGATATGTGATCAAGATCTTAGTAGGTGTGTAGCTTCAACAAAGGATTTAAAGTCAAGTTTTGGACCTAGCACGTGTCGATTCAAGAGCTTGTGCATCAAGACCACATCAAGTACTCAAGAGGAGTCTACCTCTTTGGATCAAAGTTTGGACCAAGTCAAGAAGGAGAAGAAGACTTCAAGTGAAGACCTTCAAGAGAAGACTTGTGTCTAGGTTTGTTTTTGTTAAGATTTTGTTTTTAGATAAAAATGTAAAGAATAGAATAGTTGGTGGATTGCTCAAGTATCTTATACATTCACAAACAAGATTTAGATGAGTTTTTATAAAAGAGTTTTCATTTTGGAAAAATATAAAAGAATTTTCATTTTGAAAAAATACCGTTTTGGTTTTTGAATTTTCATATATACATGTGTTTTAATCAAAACTATTTTAGTGCTTATTGTCAAAAACAAAGATATTTCATCATATATGTGTAGTGGATCATATCCATACACACTAAGCTTCAAAAGTGTTTAAAATATCTTGTTTTTGTATTTGGAGAAGTTTTGGAAAAATCAATTTAGAAAAATACAATTTTTGTTTTAAGACAAAAATTCCTAGTCACAAAAATAGTTCAAAATATTTGTAACATGTCTTGATTTTTACCTAAACATGTTTGTATATCAAAGTATTATACTGAACTTATTTTAGTAGATTTTTAAAGATTTTATAGGATTTTATTGAAGGTAAAATGACAAACTTTTAATCCCTAAAAGATACTGTTTTGGCCTTCCGTCGGTCGACCGGGCGGTCGACCGAGCTAGAGGTCGGTCGACCGGGCGGTCGACCGACGTGCACAAAACGTGCACGGCTTGTTTGGCTGGAGGGCCGGTCGACCGACCCGGTCGACCGCCAGAGTGCTCTGTTCTCTGGAAATGGCCCCGGTCGACCAGGCAGTAGACCGGGCGGTCGACCGGCAGAGAGCTCTACTCTCTGTATCCAGGCCACGATGGTCAGAAATCTGACCGTTGGCCGGTCGACTGGGCGGTCGACCGCCAGCAGTCCAGACTGCTGACTTGGCCTGCAACGGCTAGTTTTTGAGGAGCCTATAAATTGGGCTTCCCTTGGGCTGTTTGACAAAAGAATTTTGGAGGGTTTAAAAGCTAGTTTTTCCTACTCTATTAAGTGTTTATCTCCACTTGTTTTTAGAGCCAAATACTTCCATTCAAAAGGAGAGTTTATCAAGAGTTTTCAAAAGTGATTTCTTGTGTTTTCCACCACAACTTCAATCCTAGTTTTCTCACAAACACTTGAGATATCTATTGCTATATCAATCCTATAGGAATCCTTATTATGAGAGAATTTTTGGTGATCAAAGTGTTGTGATCACCAAAGTTTTCATCTTTGTACTTTGAGGAGGCGGACTTGCGGGTTCGCGGTGTTTCGAGTTCTAGTGAGAGCTCATTGTAGAGGTGCGGCCTCGGCAAGCTTGCGTGCTTGCGGTGTGTTGTTCTTGCGGGAACAAGAGAGGGACTAGAGAGTCCAAAGGAGTTTTAGTGTGAACTCACTTGTAGGTGTTGCGACACCGAGTGATCCGGTGGGATCTGTTTTTAGTAGAAATCCTTCATAGTGTTGAAGGCGGGGATGTAGAGCTAGTGTGCTCAAACCTCGAAACAAATCTCCTATGTTTTTTATTACTCTCTATATCTCTCACTTGTCTTTATATCTTGCTTATGCTTATTGCTCATATCTTTACTTGCTTGATATATTTGTGCTTATATTGTTATATGCTTGGAGATTGTCTGCTCACACTTGTATTCAACCAAGAGAGTCAAAGTGGCGCCTCAACTCTTATCTAGAGGAATCTTGAGGAGATAGTCCAGAGCCCTTCACGGGGAATTCGGCTACACTCTTGTGTTATACCTTGTGTGTTTAGCTTAAGAATTTATAGTTTGCATAAATAGTTTTAATTCCGTATTAATTCATCATTAGATTAGCTAGTCACCTATTCACCCTCCTCTAGGTGATTTCATAAGGTTCAGACTCCAGGATCTGGACATGAGAATCTAGGGTTGTCAGATGCAACCCGCGAGAACATATGATAAAGCCAAGTGGCGTGCATATCAGGCACACGTGTACATGATCAAGTGATGTGGTTCAGGCATACAGGTACAGGAAATGACAAGCAACATAAATAAAATTAAAGAAACAACTGTAAATCTGAAATCAAGTAAATGCATGTAAATCGATATATCTGGATCAGAAAGCATGCATAGAAAACAGTGTTGAGAGCTAAAGTACAAATAAACATGTGATAAATACATTAAACATGCGATAAATACATGAACAAAACTAATTGTATAAGCTCAAATTATAGATTCATGGGATCGATACGTCAAGGGGATAATCCAAACAAGGAAACCCTCATTTATATACCACATATCTCATGTCGTCATCATCTGAATTCATACAACTTGAGTTACCCTCAGAGTAACAGAACTAGAGTGTGTCAGTAGTAATCATCGTGACACATAAATGATATGTCATAAAGTAGGGTGTCAACTCAGAGCATACCACCTGATTAAATGATTTATCACTATAATTGGAGAATAT
The DNA here is from genome assembly GCA_038442645.1 of Agave tequilana. NCBI lineage: Eukaryota > Viridiplantae > Streptophyta > Magnoliopsida > Asparagales > Asparagaceae > Agave > Agave tequilana. The sequence continues at coordinate 21,593 of JAVJIF010018477.1, forward strand.
AAATGTGTTGCATTTTAAATTATTCAATAATAATAATCAGTACCGTTTGATATTTCAATCGCCTCCCTGCCAGTGCCTCACATCGCTGATAGTCTATTCTAAAGTTCGCACTCTAGTAGAACTTACTCGGGTCTGATATGTGAGTAACAGGACCCGAACAAATGAGAGACCAAATATCACACGTTTCTAATATTATTACTGCTTGGTTGTTACATTCTTATGTTATTCATCCGATCCATATGCTTAGGTATGTGCTACCGGCACACATACATCTACTTATGAATAAGACGAGTTATTATTTGGAAACTGATAAATCTGATGGTTCATATTTATAGTGGGTCATGTCTCTGCCATGGACTAGGCTCAGGAGTACAGGCTACTGCTTCCGGTGACTTATCATTGTGCGCCCCACACGACACTTCAGATATTAGGCTACTGCTTCCGGGGACTTATCATTACGCGCCCCACACGCTCAGAAATATCACCATTATAAATATAACATCATACCAGTATCCATCAGTTTCTTCCACACCAATGTAAGTTGAGTACTTTATTATATATATAGTCTAGTGATAATGTCCACAAGGCGTCCACAGTAATCCATTGTCCATGATTATCCAATTACGGGGTCAACAGGAGTACAATATCAGGAGTATAATATCAGGAGTCTCCCTATTTCAGGGTTATAGGAATACAGGAGTTCAGGATCACAGGAGTTCAAGAGTACCAGAGGTCTGGTAACAGTACAATAATCATGCCAAGTCCCTGTACAAGTGATAATCATGAATATGTAATATAATACAGGTGCCAGGTATAATAGTATCTAGTCAGGTGTTACAATATCAGGTCAAATGTACTAGTACCCTGTAAAAGCATGTCAAGTGAGTGATAGCATATCAATTGTCAAGTGTCATATATCAGGTGTCAGGTGTCAAGTATAATATCAAGTACCAGTGTCAGATATCAAGTGTCGTGGATTAGGTGCCAAGTATAACATGTCAAGTACCGGTGTCAGATATCAAGTGTCGTGGATCAGCTGTCAAGTATAACATGTCAAGTACCGGTGTCAGATATCAAGTGTCGTAGATCAGGTGTCAAGTATAACATATCAAGTATCGGTGTCAGATATCAAGTGTCAGGTATCAGGTGTCAAGTGATAACATGTCAAGTACAAGTGTCAGATATTGAGTGTTTAAGTCAGGTGTCAAGTATAACATGTCAAATACCAGTGTTAAATATCAAGTGTCAGGTAAGTAATAACATGTCAAGTACTGGTGTCAAGTGTAGACATATCAGTGTCAGATAATTAATATGTCAGTGAGAGTCACAACATCATATATCAGGTAATAAAAACTAGAGTAGCATTAACAAGGCATGAAGCAACATGAAGAAAAGTACTCGCATATCATATATCAACTCGCATAATGAGACATCATGTATTAAAACGTAGGGTAATAGTTATTAGGCATGTAACAATGGTAATAAAGCATGAAGCAACACAATAAATGTACTCGCCTAAAAATCGGAACCAGGTTAAAATCTGAGAAGTCCGCTAACACGTGCGAGTATGCTACTAGTCCATACTATATATATACATATAATATAATTATATATATAAATATATATTAGAGAGAATAAGGGAGGAGAGAGAAAGGATTAGCTAGAGAGAGAGTATTTGTTAGAAGTGTTTAAAAGAGGAAAAAAAAGGAAAAGTAGAAAAAGAAATGAGAGAAATAAAGAAATAAAGAAGAAGGGTATGATGGAAAATATAGAAAGATAATAAGGAAATGAGGGGTTGGGTAAAAGTGGAAAGGAGGAAAAAGGAAAGAAATAAAAGAAAGGAAGGAAGAAAGAAAGAAAGAAAGAAGAAAAGAAGGAAAAAAGAAAAGGAGGGGAGAGGGCGGCCAGCCGCCACAGGGCGGCCTGGGCCGGCGCCGCCGGGGAAGGGGGCGACGGCTAGGGCCCCGGGGAGGAGGAGGTGGATGGAGTTTTTTGCTTGGAGTTGTTGTTGATGGTGTTGTTTGTTGTTAAAGGAGGTGGGGTTGGTGGTGGTTGATGGTGGTGGTTGGTGGTGGTTGGTGGTGTTGGGGAGTTGGAGGAGGAGGAGGAGATTGTGGTGGGATGCTTGAAGTGGAGGAATTGGTGGAGTTGATGGTGAATTTTGGAGAAGAAGAGGAAGAAGGAGTGATGGGTTTTGTTAAAGTTGGAGAAAAGGAGAGGGGATTTGGAGATGATAGAAGTGGGGAAGGAAAGTGGGGAGGCGGGGGGGCGGCGGCGCCGGCTAGGGGCTGTAATCACCTAGAGGGGGGGTAAATAGGTGACTAGCTAATCTAATGGTCAATTAATGCGAAATTAAAACTTATTTATGCAAACAAAAACTTCTTAAGCAAAACACCAAGTATAACACAAGAGTGTAGCCGAATTCCCCGTGAAGGGCTCTAAACTAACTCCTCAAGATTCCTCTAAATAAGAGTTGAGGTGCCTCGTTGGCTCTCTTGGTTGAAAACAAGTGTTAGCAAACAATCCCCAAGCATATAACAATTAAGCACACAATGTATATCAAGCATATAAAGATAAAGACAATATAAGCATGCAAGATATAAACAAATAAGAGATAGAGAGAGAGAGAGAGAGAGAGAGAGCAATCGCAAACACGAGAGAATTGTTTCGAGGTTCGAGCACACTTGCTCTACGTCCCCGCCTTCAACACTTGAAGAATTTTCACTATAAACCGATCCCACCGGATCACTCGGTGCCGCAACACCTACAAGGAGTTCCCACTAGAACTCTTGGACTCTCTAGTCCCTCTCTTGTTCCCGAACATACCGCAAGCCCACAAGCTCGCCGAGGCCACACCTGTACAATGAGTTCACACAAGAACCCGAAACACCGCGAACCCGCAAGTCCGCCTCCTCAAAATAAAGATGAAGTCTTTGTTGATCACAACACTTTGATCACCTAAAAACAATCTCACAACAACTCTCCTATAGGTAGATATAGCAATGGATAGCTCAAGTGTTTGTGAGAAAAACAAGGATGGAATCTGTGGTGAAAAAAAACTCAAAGAAATCACTTTGAAAACTCTCTTGATAAACTCTCTTTTGATTTGGAAATATAGATTTAAAACTTGTGGATATAACCACTGAAATAGGTATGCAAGACTAGCCCAAAAACTCTTCTCAAATCTTGTAGAAAATAGTCCATGGGAGTCCTAAATAAATAGGCTCCAAAAACTAGCCGTTAGGGCCAAATCAGCAGCCCAGACGACTGTCGGTCGACCAGCACGGTTGACCGCCAACGGTCAGAAATCTGACCGTTGGAGCCTCGGTCGACCGGCCCGGTCGACCGTGGCCAGGAACAGAGAGCAGACACTCTCTGCCAGTCGACCGACCTGGTCGACCGGTGCTTTCCAGAGAGCAGAAGCTCTCTGGCGGTCGACCGGGTCTGTCGACCGGCCCTCCAGCCAGACTGGCGTGCACATTCTGTGCACGTCGGTCGACTGACTCGGTCGACCAACTCCTGGAGCGGTCCATCGGTCCGGTCGACCGGCACAAGCCAGAACAGGGAGTTATGGGTAATGAAAACTTGGCATTTTGACTCAAATAAAATCCCATAAAATCTCTAAAAATCTACAAAAATAGGTTCAGTATAATACTTTGGTAAACAAACATGTTTGAGTAAAATCAAGACATGTTACAAATATTTTGAACTATTTTTGTAACTTAAAAATTTTGGCATAAAACAAAAACCGTATTTTTTCAAAATAGATTTTTTCTAAAACTTCTCCAAATACAAAAACAAGATATTTTAAACACTTTTAAAGCATAGAGTGTATGAATATGATCCACTACACATACATGATGAAATATCTATGTTTTTGACAATAAGCACTAAAAATTATTTTGGTATTTTTCCAAAATGAATATCAAAAACCAAACCGGTATTTTTCCAAAATGAAAACTCTTTTCCAAAGTGAAAATTCTTTTATGAAAACACATCTAAATCTTGTGTGTGAGTGTATATGGTATACTTGAGCAATCCACCAACTATTCTATCCTTTACATTTTATCTAAAACAAAATCTTAATAAAACAAACCTATACTCAAGTCTTCTCTTGAAGTCTTCACTTGAAGTCTTCTTCTCCTTCTTGACTTGGTCCAAACTTGATCCAAAGAGCTAGACTCCTCTTGAGTACTTGATGTGGTCTTGATACATAGGCTCTTGAGTCAAACCGTGTTAGCTCCAAAACTTGACTTTAAATCCTTTGTTGAAGCTAAACACCAACTAAGATCTTGATCATAAATCTAAGACTAATTAAATACAAGATCATTAGTACTGTAACTACATAAGTTAATCATCATCAAAACTAGAGTGATGGGCCTTTGGGCCAACAATCTCCCCCTTTTTTATGATGACAAAACTCATGGAGTTATATATGCATGAATTAAAGTAAAGCTTCAAAGAAGCTCCCCCTTAACTCATGCATCACAATAAACAAAAAGATATTGCAATAAAGCACATGAATCTAAACAAACATGTATGCAAATATAAGAAGATAAACATGCCAATCAAGTATAAAACTCATCAAATTCTTTTCTCCTTTTTGCAAAACAAAACAATACAAAACAATATGCATAAACAAAAATTCTTTCTCCAAAGCAAGGAACATGCATATATATACTAAAATACTTCTCCCCCTTTTTATCAATTATCAACAAATGGGTTAAAGTAAACACAAAACGATGTTCTCCCCCTCTTTGTTAGAAACAAAAAATCAACAAAGGGATGAACTCAAATCAATCAATAAAGAGATATATGTGATATACATTTATGAAGAGGAAGACGCTAAGTTAACTTCCCTACATATATGCATTACATGAAGAAGGGATGACAAGCCCTAACTCACATAACGCATAATATGCAATGCAAAAGAGGAGATGTGAAGCTCCTCCTACACACGTGTATCGCATAAAGAAGAGTTGTCAAGCTCCTCAATATAAGATACACTCAACATGAATCTATATGTAGAAGAGATGTTAAGCTCCCGTTGCATATAGGCAATACATATCAAAAATATTTTTAAACAATTGTAATCAAAAACATTTTTAAAATACAAATTGTACTTAAACAATATCAAATTTTGATACCAATGAAGGAAAATATTTTATATTTTGATACCAATTTAAATTTTCATGGATACCAATTGAAATAAATAGATCAATAGATATGAATTGAAATATATGGATACCAATTGAAATAAATAGTTCAATAAATACCAATTGAAATATATTGTACATTTTAAGATCAATAAAAATACCAATTGTAAAAAAATATCAATTGAAGATAATGCATAAGCTTATATAAAAAGTACCAATTGAGAGATCAATTGAAAATTAAGATTTTAATTAAGCTTAGCATAAACATACTTTGTGCTTTAAACATGTAAATATCTTGTAAATTAAGCACAAACAAATCATATATATGTATGAAAATAAAAATACCAATAGAAATTGATATTATATGAAATGAAACATACATATATAGAAAACAAAATATGAGTATATACAAAAAAAATATCAATTGAGATACCAATTGAAAATATGATGTAAATTAAGTATATATCTAATAACCACCCTTTACATGCGCAAGATAAAAGATATGTAATTTGAGCATACAAGGTATGATCGCCCATCCGTCTGCCCATTACGGCGTTGGTAGGGGTTTTCAAAAATAAAGTTTGAAAATATTCTAGCATTGAAAACTCTACCAAATGAAGAATAAATAACTAGTTAAAAAGTAATTTTTGAAAACTAGTTAAAGATCCTTCAAGACATGAAACCAAATCATATGTCTATCATGAAACATACTAAAAACACAAGGATTGACACTCGAAATCTATAAGGCTCAAAATAATCATGAAACAAAGTCATGAATAAACGAATAAAGTGTGAGTGCACAAGAATCATGTAATTAGTGAAAACACCTAGAGGGGGGGTGAATAGGTGTAAGTGCTAATCTAAGAAACTTAATGCAAACTAAGTGCGCTAAATGCGGAAGCTAATGCAAATTATGCACAAACTAATACAATACAACAAGTGTAGCCGAATTCCCCTTGCGAGGCTCTGGACTAACTCCCCTTGATTCCCCTTTAAATGGGTTGAGGCGCTATGTGAAGCTCTTGTTGGATGAGTACAAGTTAGGCACACACACACAAGCAATCCAAGCAATATGAAATATGTGCACACACAATCAAGCCAAGCAATCAAGGATATAGCTATATGAATTAATGCAAGGCAATAAGAAATATGCTCAACATAAGCAAGTATGATATGAGATGAAGTATGATGCTTTGCACAAAGTAAATGAGAGAGAGTTAGAGAGACAATGGGAGCAATCGCAAACACCAAGATTTGTTTCGAGGTTCGAGCACCTTGCTCTACATCCCCGCCTACACCACCGTGTAGGATTTCCCAATCCACTATAAGGAGTACCTAACTCCTCTCTCAACTTACAAAGCCACCGAGGCTACAACAACCACAATCCACAACACCTCTACCGAAGAGGCTCACAACCAACTCTATCACCTCACACTTGAGGGATACAACTCAATCACCCGATCACCTCTACCGAAGAGGGATTCACAAATAAAAGGGTGTTTACAACAAAGAGGTTTACAACAAACAACCTCAAACTCTTCTCTTTCCTTTTCTCTTATCTTTTTCCACAAAAAACAAGATCCTAATAGTTTAGGATAGAAGATAGCTCAAGTGTGGAAAACTAGGTGTTTGGAAAACTAGCAACAAAGAAAATCACTTGGGAAAATCCTTCCAAAGATATAGAATGAAAACAAAGACAAATCTCCCAAAATATTCTTTTCTTTGATTTTTTCAAAAACCTAAAACAATAAAGATTGAAGAATTAAAGCCCCAAACACTTTTGAAAACTTGTTTTAAAACCTCTAGAAACCAGAAATTTTTCTCCTTAAAAAACTTGGCCAAAATCCCCAAAGAGATGGAGTTTATATAGGCCAAACAGAAAACTAGCCGTTAGAGCTGAGCTGGCAGCTCTGACAGGCGTCGGTCGACCGGTCCAGTCGACCGCCAACGGTCAAAAATGTGACCGTTGGGCAAAGGCGGTCGACCGGCCGGTCGACCGAAATAAACCGAGAGCAGAGCTCTCAGACCCGGTCGACCGGCTCGGTCGACCGTCCACTGTGCCTAACAGACGTGCACGTCTGTGCACATCGGTCGACCGGCCCGGTCGACCGGCCCTTGGTGCGGTCGACCGTCACGGTCGACCGACCAGCCTGTCAGCACAGTCCTCAGTTCTGCACAGATACGGGATTTGAAAATAGGTCTTTTCACTCAATAAAAATCCCATAAATTCACAGTAAATCTAAAAAATAGTTTTAATCACAATAAAAACTGTTTTTATAAAAATATGTTTTTCTAAAACTTGTTTTATCATTTTATGTTAAAACATAAACATGTGATAAAAATTTCAAGACAATATATCAACATATCAATTCATTTTAGAGTCTTGCAAATTTTATCAAAAACAAAACCTGTATTTTGTCAAACTTGAATTTTTCAAAACATGAATAGGATAGTCAAAATAAGTTTGTCTAGCAAGTTTAAAGCATGTATGTATATCTAGAACATATCTAATATACATAGGTATAAGGTAAACTTGTTTTGATCTATTATTCATGAAAACCAAAAACCAAATCATGAAACGTGTGTTTTGTGCACTTGAGCATATCAACTAAACTAAGCTTTACAAATGGATCTAAAAACTCTATCTAAACTAGGATACCTAAGTCTTCTTGACGATCATCATCTTCAAGTAGACTTGCTCCAAAACTCCATCCATGGGCTAGACAAAGTGTGAACTTGAAGCTTTGGCCCTGGAATCACCATGAATAGCTTCTAAACTCCTTGTTGAAGCTAATCACCAACTAATATCCTGTTAATGATCTGAAACTTAGAAACACAAGAATATTAGTAAACATAACTACATGAGTGTTGATCATCATCAAAACTAGAGTGGAAGGCCATTGGGCCAACAATCTCCCCCTTTTTGATGATGACAAAACTCATGGAGTTATATATGCATAGATTAAAGATAAGCTTCAAGGAAGCTCCCCCTTAACTCATGCATAGGGATAAACAATAAATATATGCAATGAATATTAAACATGAAACATGCGTATGCATAAACAATAAATGGTTCTAGATATCAAATGGAATATTCAAAACAAAATAAGCTCTAGATACCAATTACAAAGCAAACTCTATAAATCAATTAAACTTAATAAACAATTAAACTTAATATTCTTGATATTAAAACATAATATATGCATATAAAACATAAGTATGCATATAAAACACAAATACTTCTCCCCCTTTTTGTCAATCATCAACAAAGGGGTAAACAATCAAAACCATAGATAAAATGAGGGGTAAAAATCTTTCTCCCCCTTTTTGTCAATCAAAAAATGCAAACAATGTTCTCCCCCTTTTTGTCTAAAACAAAAAAACAAAAACAATAAGGGGTGACTACAAACATGATATCAATTAAAAATATGTCAATGAAGCATCTTGATACCAATAAACAAGAATCAATATATGTTATATGCTATATACATTCATGAAGAGGAAGACGCTAAGTTAGCTTCCCTACACATATGCATTACATGAAGAAGGGATGACAAGCCCCAATTCACATAACACATATTATGTAATGCATAAGAGGAGATGTGAAGCTCCCCCTACACACGTATATCATATAAAGAAGAGTTGTCAAGCTCCTCAATTTATAATATACTCAACATGAATCTATATGTAAGAGAGATGTTAAGCTCTCCTTGCATATAGGAATTACAAATCAAAATTTTGAATATTTTCTTTAAACAAAATTTTGGAAATACCAATTGTAATTAAACATAAGTCTTGAATTCTTAAACATGAATCTTGAAACCAAAACAAATTTTGAATTTCTTAAATATGATACCAATTGTAAATATTTTACCAATTGAAGAGATTTTACATAGAAACATTGATACCAATTGTAAGAATTGTTCATTTTAAAACATATAAACAATTTGATGTTGATATCATATGTTTAAAATAACAACTTTTAATCATAAAGTGTGGGAGTACAAATACCAATTGAAATACAAAATCAAATTTTCTCCCCCTTTATGAAATACAAACTAAGGTCATGCATAGTCTTGATAACAATTTAAAAGTAATCAATTTAAACAAAATTGAAACTCAAGCACTAGCATAAACACAAACATATATATGTATGAAAAATAGATACCAATAGAAATTGATATACTTGGAATTTAAAGCATACATACATACAAAACATATATGAGTATACAAGAAGATCAAAATGATACCAATTGAAAGAGTTCAATGATACCAATTGACATAACAATAAGTTCAAGTGTATACATCATATTATCTACCACCCAATCATAATTCAAGTTTTAAAGATTTTCAATTTAGGGCATACATGAACATGATCTCCCATCCTACCGCCCTTAGAAGGTAGAGGTTTTCAAAGATAGATTTGAAAATGTAGTTTTGTTTGAAAATCACTACCAAAATGAAGAACATCACAACTAGTTAAATGGAAAACTTGTTAACTAGCACGAAATCCTTCAAGCAAGGAATAAAACAAAAATGAAATTCACATGATAATCATCACTCTAACCAATAAAGCATAACTCATGAGAAACAAAATATGAGCAATAGATATGAGTGTACAAATAATATGTGAAGATCATAATCATGAAAATATTTCATTAAGCTCAATTATTCCTTAAAACATAATTCCATCAAAAACATGAAAAATCATATAAAACTACTTATTTAATCTTCAAGGCATATGTATGTCTAATACAAGCTAAAATATATATACATATCCAAAACACAACGAGTCCACAAAATATATGCATTAAGGCACGTGGCTCAAAGGATACTCATGTATAGTCAATAGTTTGGATAAGATGTACATATACATGAAGTTAAATATTGACACAAAATCAAGAGAAACTAAATCTTCATCAAGACAAATTTCATTTCAAGGTATATGTATGAATTGTCAACACAAGAAGTATACATACATATCCCTTAAACACACTTTGAGTCCATAATAGATATTTGCATGAAAGGCAAATGACTCAAGGGGTATACATATATATCTTCAAGTTTGGCAAAATACACATATACATGAAGTGAAACACACAATCATAAAACAAATCCAAAAATGGAATACAAGTTTGAAATGTATGAATCATCAAAACTAGACTATACTAGCACATCTAATGGGTTCAAATAAGCAATCAAGCTCAATATATATAGATTTATTTGTAGCCCACTCTATGTACAAGTATATAACTAGTCTTAATGAAAACAAACATCTAAACATATATTCAAAACATGAAGCATCAAAACAAATATAAAAGTCATCATGATAAAACTAAAACATGATTATTATGTAAATTCACATGTATTAGATTCATGATGTACATTATAGCTTAAACAAAAGTGAGATCACTAAATATGGGTTCATATAAGCATATGTGTCTCAAATACTATACATGTATGTCAAGGATCTAATAAACATGGAATGAACATACTAATCCATAGACATCAAAACATGCTATAAACATTAAAACATGGAAAGCATGTAAACAATAAATGGGAGTAAAGGATTGTTACCAAAACCGAAGAAGCAACTCTCCTTGTCTCCAAAACATGGTGGTCATCTCCACCAAATCTTCCCTTGAAAGTGATGCATCCGATTGATTTCCTTTAAGTCCGGAACGCATCCACTCCAAGGTGTCATCACTCTAACGTCATGTGAGAGCCCACACCTACATCAAAAATAATAGGAGGGGTGGTCTTTGGTACCCACATCTTGTTGGGTCCATGGGGGTTAGTACCTTCTCTAACCCAAACAAATTTCTTTGCTAAATTTGAAACATTTAATCTATCATAACAAAATTTAGCAAGGTGGCCCTTACGTCCACAATGTGTACAAGTGTACACATGAGCATACATGTGAGGAGTGTGTCCGTGTGGAGCATGTGTATGCCGTGGAGGGTGTGCATGCATAGAAGTTGGAACTTGTTTCTTTCGAACCAAGGTTTCCAACCGTGAGTGGTTCATGGCACATTGGCTCATAGTGGAGCCCAAACAATCCATTTTCTTCTTTAACAAATTTATATCATTCTCAAGCATAGAAGAAGTGGAACATGCAATGGGTGATTTAGGTGAAACTAACCTAGCATGGCAAACATGAGAATCAATCTTATTATGTAAAACATTATTTTTCTCTAAACAAGCATTCAAGTCATTTGAAATAGAAATAATTTTGTTTTTCAAAGCAACATTCTCTTTTAAAACAAAATCAATTTTAGAAGACAAGTTTTCATTCTTCTTTAAAAGGTTTTCACAATCATTTTTATTTTTCAAAAATTCATTTTCTTTTAATACAAGATTAAGTTGAGATCTTAATGAATCCCTATCATTAGAGATCTCCTCTTTCTCTTGCAAAGCAATATTAAGTCTAGAATTCAAACACTTATTTTCTTTTTCTATTCCTAGACTTTTCTTTTTCAAAATCTTATACTTCTCAATTAATTTTTCACAAACAATTGAAAGTTCTTCATTCAAAGCATGTGGATCAACAATATCATTTCTTGAAGAACTAGCATCATCATCACTATCTAATGGAGTTTCCGAGTGTACCTCAAGGGAGTCATTCCCTTGGACCATGTAGCATATAGAGTTAGATTCTCCACTAGATTCCTCTTCTTGGATTTGGACTTGAAGCTTGGAGGTGTTGGTGGTTGTCAATTTGTTCCACACTACAAAAGCGGAATCAAGGTTAGAAACACATAAAAGATATTCTTTAGGTAAAGTGCTTCTAATGGCCTCTAGGGCTTGTGCATTGGCCCCTATATGATTGCAATCACCAAGATAACATCTCTTGGTGGCGGCAAGAAAGACATGCAAACCTAGGGTTTTTAGGTACATGGACATCCTATACTTCCAAATATCAATGTTGGAAGGATCATAGCTAGGTGGGGTCATGAAGTCCATGGTATAAACTAGATGTGTGCAAACAAGCAAATGCAAATGAGATTAGCAAGCAAATAGATCTCACTCCTAGGATGTTAAGCCTAAGTATCAGGAGCACTAGCTCTGATACCAATTGAAAAACACCTAGAGGGGGGATGAATAGGTGTAAGTGCTAATCTAAGAAACTTAATGCAAACTAAGTGCGCTAAATGCGGAAGCTAATGCAAATTATGCACAAACTAATACAATACAACAAGTGTAGCCGAATTCCCCTTGCGAGGCTCTGGACTAACTCCCCTTGATTCCCCTTTAAATGGGTTGAGGCGCTATGTGAAGCTCTTGTTGGATGAGTACAAGTTAGGCACACACACACAAGCAATCCAAGCAATATGAAATATGTGCACACACAATCAAGCCAAGCAATCAAGGATATAGCTATATGAATTAATGCAAGGCAATAAGAAATATGCTCAACATAAGCAAGTATGATATGAGATGAAGTATGATGCTTTGCACAAAGTAAATGAGAGAGAGTTAGAGAGACAATGGGAGCAATCGCAAACACCAAGATTTGTTTCGAGGTTCGAGCACCTTGCTCTACATCCCCGCCTACACTACCGTGTAGGATTTCCCAATCCACTATAAGGAGTACCTAACTCCTCTCTCAACTTACAAAGCCACCGAGGCTACAACAACCACAATCCACAACACCTCTACTGAAGAGGCTCACAACCAACTCTATCACCTCACACTTGAGGGATACAACTCAATCACCCGATCACCTCTACCGAAGAGGGATTCACAAATAAAAGGGTTTTACAACAAAGAGGTTTACAACAACAACCTCAAACTCTTCTCTTTCCTTTTCTCTTATCTTTTTCCACAAAAAACAAGATCCTAATAGTTTAGGATAGAAGATAGCTCAAGTGTGGAAAACTAGGTGTTTGGAAAACTAGCAACAAAGAAAATCACTTGGGAAAATCCTTCCAAAAGATATAGAATGAAAACAAAGACAAATCTCCCAAAATATTCTTTTCTTTGATTTTTCCAAAAACTTAAAACAATAAAGATTGAAGAATTAAAGCCCCAAACACTTTTGAAAACTTGTTTTAAAACCTCTAGAAACCAGAAATTTTTCTCCTTAAAAAACTTGGCCAAAATCCCCAAAGAGATGGAGTTTATATAGGCCAAACAGAAAACTAGCCGTTAGAGCTGAGCTGGCAGCTCTGACAGGCGTCGGTCGACCGGTCCGGTCGACCGCCAACGGTCAAAAATGTGACCGTTGGGCAAAGGCGGTCGACCGGCCGGTCGACCGAAATAAACCGAGAGCAGAGCTCTCAGACCCGGTCGACCGGCTCGGTCGACCGTCCACTGTGCCTAACAGACGTGCACGTCTGTGCACATCGGTCGACCGGCCCGGTCGACCGGCCCTTGGTGCGGTCGACCGTCACGGTCGACCGACCAGCCTGTCAGCACAGTCCTCAGTTCTGCACAGATACGGGATTTGAAAATAGGTCTTTTCACTCAATAAAAATCCCATAAATTCACAGTAAATCTAAAAAATAGTTTTAATCACAATAAAAACTGTTTTTATAAAAATATGTTTTTCTAAAACTTGTTTTATCATTTATGTTAAAACATAAACATGTGATAAAAATTTCAAGACAATATATCAACATATCAATTCATTTTAGAGTCTTGCAAATTTTATCAAAAACAAAACCTGTATTTTGTCAAACTTGAATTTTCCAAAACATGAATAGGATAGTCTAAATAAGTTTGTCTAGCAAGTTTAAAGCATGTATGTATATCTAGAACATATCTAATATACATAGGTATAAGGTAAACTTGTTTTGATCTATTATTCATGAAAATCAAAAACCAAATCATGAAACGTGTGTTTTGTGCACTTGAGCATATCAACTAAACTAAGCTTTACAAATGGATCTAAAAACTCTATCTAAACTAGGATACCTAAGTCTTCTTGACGATCATCATCTTCAAGTAGACTTGCTCCAAAACTCCATCCATGAGCTAGACAAAGTGTGAACTTGAAGCTTTGGCCCTGGAATCACCATGAATAGCTTCTAAACTCCTTGTTGAAGCTAATCACCAACTAATATCCTGTTAATGATCTGAAACTTAGAAACATAAGAATATTAGTAAACATAACTACATGAGTGTTGATCATCATCAAAACTAGAGTGGAAGGCCATTGGGCCAACAATTAGCATTTTTCATGGAAATAGTCAATGAAGCTCAAAACAAATATCATTTTATCAAAAAGATATGAAAATCCATTTTTCATCCAAAACAAACTTCTAGGTATATGTATGTTTTTATCCAAAACTAACAATATGCATACATATCCCAAACATAAAAAGAGTCTATGATAATTTGCATGAAGGCAAGAGACTCAAGGGTATACATGTATATTTATTAGATTTGAATGCAAAATACATATACATGAAGTAAAACATGAAAATAAAAAAAACAAGTGTAAATGAGGAAATCATCAAAATAGGCTATACATGTGCATATAGTGAGTACAAATGAACAATGAAGTGCAAACGTATATGAATCAAATGTTGCTCACTACTTGTACACGTATATACACAAGTTTTGACAAAAACTACATCTAAACTAGTATTTGTTTTCCATTGATTTGCAAAGGGGGAAAACTTACAATAAAAAGTTTGAGGAGCTAAATTACAAGTATTCTTAAAAAGATTACAAGTAGATCTCCTCAGAGATTCTGGAGAAGTGTGCCGATAGGAGTCTGGTCAGCGCGCGACCACTTTGTCCCTTTGATGATGCGAGCGATGAGATTCCCTTCTCGCCTGGTTCCGGGAATCAGAGAACAGAAGGTTGGTAGAACCCTCTTGCTACTTCTCAAAACCTGCCTTCAATTAGGAATTCCTTCTCGCCTGGTTCCGGAGATTCCTTGAGAAGAAGGTATTAGGGTATCAGCACCCTGAATAGAGAAGTAATTCTCTAAAAGTCTCTGAATTCAAGAGCGCACGGTGCGTCGTGAAGAAGCCTCTGCTTGTGGAGTCCTCTTGTGCATGTGCCCGGGTCTCCGTCCGTCCGTCCTCCTTATGCCCCTGGTGGGCTATTTATAAGGAGAGCAAAGGGTATAACCGTCCCTTGAAGATATGGAAACAGATTGAATCGAATCTGTTTAAATCTGGAAAGTAGCCTTACTGCGAGGCTAGGATCAGCTTCTGCGAAGCTAGAAATGGCAGGTCGGTTGATCTTCTTGATCTGTTTTGATTCTTTCCATATTGTTGAAAGATCTCTCTTGATCCTCTTACTCATTTTTAAGAGAGTCAAGAGATTGTGGCAATCAACTGCCGAATTTGATCTCCAATTTGATCTTAATTGGATTTGATCTGATTAGATCTGATCTCATCTGGAGATTTGATTGGTCAAAGGTTGACCATAGTAGACCAACAGCGGAGCTACTGCGTTGAGCTCACAGTGGAGCTGGAGGCAGTATCTGGCGAAGTCAGAAGAAAGCTCTTCGGCGGATCTAGATGTCGTCTGTGGCGAAGCTACCACATACCCTTCTGCGCAGTTGTGTAGCTTCAAGCGAAGTTAACTCTCTCTGCGGAGTTGCTAGTTAGTTTCCTGGCGAGGCTTTGAATGGCTTCAAGGCGAAGTTGGATGATTTTAGCCTCTCAGGTGAAGCTATCCCTTTGGGCTCATGTGATGCTAAGTGCTAGCATCTTAGACCTGCTGAGGTCTGTTCAGAAACAATCCGGGTTCACTGTCTGCTTGCTGGATCAGTGGAGTCCAAGTTGCTTCCCTGTCCCTAGGAGATGGGTGAAAACTGGTCTTCAGCTCGTCTGTCACTTGTCTTTTATAAATGTCAATAAGTTTAGACATTGTTCGGACCAATAAGAATCTTGTCTTTTTTAAGTGTCAACAAGACCCCCATCAAAGTTTTCAAAAGTCTGCGATAGCTCAGTCTTTGAAATACTTTGAATTGCTTTGATTGGTGGTGTGTGGAGTATGAACGTCGCCATGATGGTTGAGTTCAGCTTCGCTTTGAATCCTACTTTGGGATGTAGATTCGCTGAGGAATCATGTAGATTCACGTCTGGGTAGCTTCGCGGCTAGGTAGGTTCGCTCTGGAATATCTGTTGTTTTCCCAAGGCCAACTGCCGTGGGCCGGTTACGAGAAGGATTACTTCTTCTCTCGCACTGATCGAGGGAGATATTCTTTCCTCGCGCATTTCCAAGGGAGGATATTCCCTTTCTTCAAGGCGCCATGAGTGCCTTTACGAGGGAGACGTTTCTTCCTTTGCACGGTTCCAAAGGAAACCGTTCCTTTTTTCAAGGCGCAGTAAATGCCTTAAATGCGCTCGTGCTTCCACGCTTGAGGCGGCAGCGCTCAGGCCATGGGGCCTATAAATAGGACACTTGAGGTCCTCTGAAGAGAAGTGATCTGCTCTTCTCCTCTTCTCTTGGTTGAGAGAGATACTCATATCTCTGAAGTAGTGGGAATGCCCACTCTGGTCATTATCCGGCCAAGGACCGGTAAGTCTTGATCATTCAACGACTTCACCAATAATCTTTTAGGGAGTTCATCTCCCTTAATTTAACTTTAACAGCTGCTTCAGGGATTAGTTTCCCTTGTTCTTCATTTTGCAATTGACTGAGCTGCAGAGAAGGATTTTATCATAGCTTCCCAGCGAAGCTATCATTCTGACTTGATCACGGAAGGATCATTGCATGTTAAGTCCGCTGCACAGGCAGAACTTGGGACTTAGTTTCTTCAAGGTTGAGCCAGTCTTGCCATATAGGTGAGGCTAAGACTGTGTCCCCCAGGATTAGTCTGGCTTAGCCATATAGGCGAGGCTAGGACTTGGCGTTTGCTGAGCTAGCCAATCTCTGCTTGTGCAAGCGAGGCTATCCTCTGCTTTAACTGAAACCAATGCTTGACTGGAGCAGATTGCTTTGCCTCAAAGAATTTGACTTAGTGCCTTTGCAGCTTCTCCTGTGTTTAACTGCTAACTTCTTTTAGTTTGTACTGCAGTGAGCTATGTTCGCCAACTTTGTGACTTGATGAAAGAGACCGAAAAATTGCCTTATGCTTCCCCGGTTGAAGCTTTACTTTTAAGTAGGAGGAACAAACTGGGGCAGCTGATGCGTGTCCCAGAGGCTGTTGGCAGTCGCTTATCCGAGATGATCCCTTTTGAGGCGAGGCTGGTGGTCGCTTATCTGAGATGATCCACTTCGGGAAAGCGGATGTCACCTGTGAGATCACTGACCTTGTCCTGGTGGCACCATCTGTCCTGGTGTAAAGGATTACAGCCTTGTGCAGGAGGAAGGCCTTTCGTGTCCAGTTGGTCTGGCTTGAAAGCAGATAAAACCACTTGTATGCCTTTTGCGCAAATGATCCTGTTGAGCAACTGAATCTGTTGTATGAAACACAACCTTGATGTAGTATCAATGTACCTTTTCTTTTAAATCAATGAAGGTTCATTTTCTGCTCATTTGATTTTTGCCTGCCTTCATTGAGAATTTGGCTATAACGGGACTGAACTTCGTGCGGAGTTAAGGACAGGGTCCTTTTTGAATGAGCTTCGCGCGAAACTGGCATGTCGGCAAACTGTGCCTTTAGCGGGCTAAGGCAGCCCTTTTGGCGAAGTTCTTGATGAACTTGTGCGAAGTCCGCACTTTGACTCATGGCGAGGTTAACCCTTGGTGGCTGAAGCAGCGCTTCTCGGGAAGGCGCTTTAGGCGGCGTTTCAAATTAATTCGAAACGATAGCCTGTACTGTTTACAAGGCATCGTTTCAGGCGCTGATTGGCCTATAAAAGCTCGATCGGGCTGAGAAAGAGCAGATCTCTTTACTTGAAATTTTTAGAGACCTTTGACTCTTCTTCTTCCTCTTTCCTCTCCATTTAAAAGTTTGAAAGCTTCCGCAGCTCTTCAATGGCGCCCAAGAGACGAGCGGGAAAAGAGATCGCAACCTCTGCAGCAGAGGGTCCTTCTCCTCCTCCGGTCATCGAACGACCAATCGCCGGTAGGGATCTTTCCCTTTTTGATTAGAGACTGCCGTCTCTCCTTTAAAGCCGATATTTGGCTATCTTTGGATGAACCCAGAAGGATCGAGCATGATCTGATATTGTTAGGGAATCCATTTCCCTGCATTTCCCTTATTTTCTCGAACGGGAATTCAAGAACTGAAAAGTTCTTCTTTAAGCTTCTAGGCGAAGCTATCCCTTAGACTGTCTTCATCCTGTTGAACAACAGGATATGGGTCTGTCCCCTCAATCATGGCTGCAAAGGACTAATGATAATTTTTGACCATATTGCCCTTTTGACGAAGTTAGTCCTCAGGGCTGTATTGCCTTCTGCTTAAGCTTTTCGAAGCGAAGCTGACACTTGGACATTTCCTGCGAAATGCGGACTTGACTGTGAGGCTAAGCTTTGTTGAAGCTGTTGCCTTGCTAGCTTCGCTCAAAGGGCGAGGTTATGCCTTGGTGAAACTTGTGTCTTTGTGTTCGCCTCTGCTGATGAGCTAATTATGATTCTTCTTTGCTTCTGCAGTGCACTACACTCCTGGTCCTATGAACAGCTTATTCGGGATGACCAGGGGATTGGGCGGCAATATCAGCCTGCAATTTCAAGGGCAGGCTTCTCTGTTTAGTGAGGGGAGCTCTCTCGTCCGAGACACGCTTATTTATGGTGGTGATCAATACACCACGAGGAGTATTTTGACTACGGCTCCTCTTGAAGATATCGACCATCGAACTTATAGGAAGCCCGACTTCATTTTAGGGATGCCGCACTAGACCCTGATCACCAACTACTGGCAGGGGAAGGTCAGTGGATTTTCCAGTTGGATGGTGAGAAGTTCTACCTTCCGCCCAACAAGCGACATTTTTCTTTGTCTTCCTTCCAGTGCGTGACGCAGGCTCGGAAGATGTCGTGGGATGTGAGCCGGAGCACTGACTCTGTCCACATAGGAAAATTGATGCTTCAGTCTCCTGGTTATGCAAGAGCGGGGCCTCCTTGTTGCATAATGGGTCTACATCCTGGGAATGTGTCGCGAGAGATCCCAGTGGGAGAAAGTCCCGCAGTGGCGCTGACCTTTGGCAACCAATTCTGCAAGGTCAATGGGAACTACCCAGCCACTGACTTCAGGACTCCAGGCTAGATTCACCCTCCGAAGGCATGGTGGAGGGATTTAACTGTATACATCCTCGCTCATTTCGAGGAGGATCTGGAGAGGGTAAACCTCTATGAGGCTGTCAGGGCGACCTGCTACGGTATTGAGATGAACGTGGCGTGCTTCTACGCCATCTTTGAATTGTATTGCCCAGCTTCAGGGACTTTCTTCACCCCTGTTGGCGAATTGGGTATGGCCTTGCATGAGATGTGGGAAGTCTCTGCTCTGCCTTTTGGGTCTCTTCCATATGAAGAATACTTCCCGTGCGAGGCAGAATTGGCGCTTCTGGAGAAGCAGAAGCCCGCTTTGTTTGAGACCTACAGGGAGTTAATGTGCCACTTATACATTTGCTCCAGTATGTATGGGGGCAGTAAGGGAACTTCCTGTAGCTTGAAGAGCTGGGGAGATTATTTGTTCCCAGATATGGAGAACACTCCTGAAGCGGCTCACTGTGGAGTTGCTGATGAAGACATCCTTGACCGGATGCAAAAGCACTTCCAGGGGGATCTAGTTGTGAAGGAGGATGATGGCCCTTATGAGAAGGGTGATGTCCTTCAGAGTTTCCATTATCAGGCTCGCCGGCCGATGTCCCGGAAGGCACTGCTGGCTGGCTTCTTGACAGTCTGGCTGAAGAGGTGCGTGGTGCCGTCTTCTTCGGGTGACGTCGTTCATCCGAATGTTTTGCTGCCCGCTGTTCGTTTGGTTCATGGTTGTCCTCTGGGCCTTCTTCCAGCCATGGTGTGCTGTATCCAGAGAGGCCTTCGTGCATTAACGGAGGCTTTTTGCAGGCCGCCAGCAAATAAGCGTGGAAAGGGGGCCATTTCGCCTCGCGACGGTCCTAATCCCAGGATAGGTCTGCCGTACACTTACTTGATGGCGTGGTTCGCCCTGCATTGTCCTTCTTTGATTGAAGCTGGAGAGGACCCCCCGCAAGATGTTCGAATGGCGCTCCTCCGCCGATTCGAAGGATGCTCATGGCAGAAGACTTACGTGGCTGAGGCCCGTAAATTAGTACGTCGCTATGACGTCTATAGTCTCTTCCGCTGTTTTCCCCGTATTCGGGGTGCAGGCTATGGGGAAGAGTTCAAAGATGCGGGGGAGGGGCAGTCGTCCCTAAGCCGGGGAGTTTTTGAGTGGCTGGTCAGCATCCGGCCCTCGCATTTATTGTATAAAAGCGGGGACACCTACTATTTGGAGCCTTATGTTCCAAGTCGGTTTGCTCGACAGTTTGGATATGACCAACTGTACGTGGGCAACCCAAATCTCAATCTGGCTTTCATGGGGAGTCTCATTGATGGAGCCCGTGCCTGGCGATTCTTCATTATAGGCTGTACTGGGGCGCGGCTGCGTACGCCGTTGAGGGCTCCCAATCTTCTAATGACCCTGTGCTTCTGCCAGTGGTATGCAACTTCCAACTCCACACCCTTTGGATTCAAGGCTAACAGCTCTGGTGTGAAGTTAATTTCTCAGCGGCTGAAGCGAAAGGTCTCTGAGAGAAGGGAAGGTAAGAGGGTTCGCGTCCCAGGCATGGAGGAATTCGTTGCTGTGGATGACAGCGAAGCCTCGGATGCAGAAAGTCCTCGCTTTGAAGCGGAGACAGGTGCCGGGACTCCTGCAGCCGGTTCTGGCGTGATGGGGACAGTTCTCCCAAGACATGTAGAAGAAGTGGAGGAGGAGGATCCCGACGTTCCTCTTAAGCGCAAACGGACAGGTGGGTCTCGTAGGAAGGAGTTGGTGAAGAAGCCCCGTCGCCAAGCTCCTACGGTTGTTGTAGAGGGTGAACCCTCTACAGCGTTTCCTCCTCTTGCCCCATTAGTAGTTGAATCGTCGGTTGCTGGACCGACTACTGGCGAAGTTGCTCCGGACTTAGGTAAGATCAGCTTCGTCTTTGTAATATATCTTCTATGTGTTCCGGATCGCTTATTATCTGCTTCGTGATATAGGAGTTGAGGCGGTGACGAGCCCGAGAGCTGAGGCCATCGGAGAACAAGGGGAACATTATGATCCCCTGTTCGCTTACCACGAGGGTGATGAGGCCGGCTATTTTGCCACCCCGGAGGAATCCGGAGGTGACGCAGCTGACGTTGGTCCTTCGGGCGTTGGGGCTTTCAAAGAAAGTCCTGTAGCGTCAAGCTCTTTTGGGTGGTCCACGGAAGATTCGGCAAGCGAAAGTGGGCCGGCCATTCGTATTGACTCCGCAAAGGATTTTCCCATGGGGCCCGTAGAGACCGATGCGGCTGCCGAGATGTCTGAGGCGACATCATCCTTTGGTATTGTTCCGACTTTTGGCTTTCACTATTCATTGTGTCTTGCCTAAACACAATTTTGTTGCAGGTGTTCCGCCTCAGGGTGCGTCAATTTCAAGGGAACCAAAGGATCTTGCCGAGGGGTCGAGGGGTGACATGAGCACTTCGACCGCGGCGGATGCTGCTGTGTTGGACGCGCTGTATGGGGATCTGCCCCCTTATCGGCCTGAGCTAGCCGAAAGAACAGAGGTTGAAGGGGTGGTAGTCCCGGAGGTGTCCTCACTCCCAACTATATCAACGAGTGAGGCGCCGTCAGTTGTGCCAGGTGCAGAGCTGAGAGTGATTACAAGCCCTACTTTCCCAACCCTGGTGGTTGAGCCTGCTGTTCAGGAGGTGGTTACTAGTCCTACCTCAGCGGTGGCTAGTGTACTGATTTCAATGAAGACTCCGCCGAGATCATTGACAACCTGTCATGCTGCTGCAGCCGGCGTTCCCGCCGTTCCTTCCACAGTGGTGTCAACCAGGCTGGTGGATTTTTCTGAGGTTGTCTATCTATCAGGAGTGGCCGAGGTTGAAAATGATTTTATAGGCGACATAGTCGATAGCTTTTATAAAGGCTTAGGGCGATCCATCGATCTGGTCTTGAACAGTTCGACTATGTCGTTCTCAACTTTAAAGGTGGTCCTCTCCCGCAGTATTGCAAGTATTCGGGATTTTAAAGGGTATCACCAGGCCACTGCCTTGGAACTCCTGGTAGATCAATTTGAGAGGGACGTAGAGGAATGGCACCGTCTTAGCCGCTCAGACCTGGAGTCTTCGGTTAGTGAGCAGCTTGCGCATCTTGTCGCTCAAATGCATGAAGCCCGTCTTGCTGCTCAGGAGGTTGCTAAGGCTATTTCTTCTGACTTGAAATCCTTGGAAACAAGGAAGGTAGAGGTTGGGAATGCCATTGACGCCTCCACCAGTGCTCTTCTTGACGCTGAAGACAAAATTGGGAAGGCCAAGGAGATGATCAGGAAGGCAAATCTTCTCTTATCCAGGGCTGAACCAGTGCGTCTTGAAGAGACTACGCGGCTTGAGCAGCTTAAGGCTCAGAGTGACGAACTCTCGCGGCAGGAGTTAGCTCAGAGGGCAATCTTGGTTGAGGTCGAAACTCGTTTGGCCTAGGCGACGAACTTTGATGAGGCTGAGCTGAGATCGCAGGCGCTTGTCCGGGCTGCTAATGATAGGAGGACGAGGCTGGCTTCCCTTGAAGAGCGGATCAGATCTTATAATGTACGCCCGTAGGTCGTAATATAAGTGCCTCCATGTATCCCATCCTTTTGGAATCAATGAAAATAATAATTTTTGTCTTGACTCCCTGTCGAATCTCCAAATTGTTCCACTTTCTGAATTGTCGGTTCCAAATTGTATTGCAACCGTTTGAGAACATAGTCTTTGTTGGATTGAATACTGAGACTTGGCTGTCTGTCAGTTCAGAGGTCGCGATGACATAACTAGTTGAGGAGCCACCAAGCTTCAAGGTTGGTGATACTTGTCTTTTGTAAATGTCAACAAGTATTGAGACCTGTCTTTTGTAAATGTCAACAGGGCTCGGGGTTGAGACTTAGCTGTCTGCTGGTTCAGAGGTCGCAATGACATAACCGATTGAGACGCCACCAAGCTCAAGATTGGTGATACTTGTCTTTTATAAATGTCAACAAGTATCGAGACCTGTCTTTTGTAAATGTCAACAGGGCTCAAGGTTGAGACTTAGTTGTCTGCTGGTTCAGAGGTCGCAATGACATAACCGATTGAGACGCCACCAAGCTCAAGATTGGTGATACTTGTCTTTTGTAAATGTCAACAAGTATCGAGACCTGTCTTTTGTAAATGTCAATAGGGCTCGAGGTTGAGACTTAGCTGTCTGCTGGTTCAGAGGTTGCAATGACATAACCGATTGAGACGCCACCAAGCTCAAGATTGGTGATACTTGTCTTTTGTAAATGTCAACAAGTATCGAGACCTGTCTTTTGTGAATGTCAACAGGGCTCGGCGTTGAGACTTAGCTATCTGCTGGTTCAGAGGTCGCAATGACATAACCGATTGAGATGCCACCAAGCTCAAGATTGGTGATACTTGTCTTTTGTAAATGTCAACAAGTATCGAGACCTGTCTTTTGTAAATGTCAACAGGGCTCGGGGTTGAGACTTAGCTGTCTGCTGGTTCAGAGGTCGCAATGACATAACCGATTGAGACGCCACCAAGCTCAAGATTGGTGATACTTATCTTTTATAAATGTCAACAAGTATCGAGACCCATATTTTGTAAATGTCAACATGGCTCAAGGTTGAGACTTAGCTATCTGCTGGTTCAGAGGTCGCAATGACATAACCGATTGAGACGCCACCAAGCTCAAGATTGGTGATACTTGTCTTTTATAAATGTCAACAAGTATCGAGATCTGTCTTTTGTAAATGTCAACAGGGCTCGGGGTTGAGACTTAGCTGTCTGCTGGTTCAGAGGTCGCAATGACATAACCGATTGAGACACCACCAAGCTCAGGATTGTAATGGAGTTTGGGGAAAGGCCTCGTTTTCACGGGGAGAAACGAGGGAATCACTGTCATAGGTTTAATGTTAACGTAACAGTGAAATGTATATGTGGTCTTACCATTCTATGGATGAGAATTGGTAAGTGATTTTGGAGGTTTCATTTTCACAGGGAGAAACGAGGGAATTGCTGTCATAGGTTTAATGTTAACGTAACAGCGAAATGTGTATGTGGCCTTACCATTCTATGGATGAGAATTGGTAAGTGATTTTGGAGGTCTCATTTTCACAGGGAGAAACGAGGAAATCGCTGTCATAGGTTTAATGTTAATGTAACAGCGAAATATGTATGTGGTCTTACCATTCTATGGATGAGAATTGGTAAGTGATTTTGGAGAGGGAATCAAATGGGAACAGGTCCCTTAGGATTTTTAGCAAATCCTCAGCTGTCAACAGATTTGATATGCCTTTACCAACTACCGTTTGAGTCGGGCTAGCCATGCTATTCCCCTCAGCATGATGAGTTGTCGAGGACTTATGTTGGACTTAAAAGCCAACATTTTCCTCTATCCTTAATCGTTAAGGATGTTGGATCATCTGGTTAATGTATGCATAACCTTGATTCTCCTTTAAAACAACCAGTGTATGGCCAGATTCCTACCGGTTTATGGTTGTATGATCTCGCTTGGAGGAAGAGAGAGGCTCTCTTTTTCATATACTTTGGATATGAAGGTCTTGATCAGAGGTGTAATGTTAACTTGATCATAAGAAGGATCCTTAATCAGGGATAATACTTCTTCAAGAACTTGCCATTGACCGACATCATGAGTAGGTCGCCATCTGAAGTCATAAGGCAGTATGCTCCGTTCGAATAGACTGTTTCTATCACAAACGGTCCTTCCCATTTAGGCTGAAATTTGCCTTTGGTCTTATGTGTCATAATCATCGGTCGTCTGACGGCTAAAACCAGGTCTCCTTTCTGGAAGACCCTCTGTTTGACCTTCTTATTGAAGGCTTTTGAAATTCGAGCTTGATACAACTCGATGTGTTGCTGAGCTTGTAGTCGCTTCTCATCTAGGGCTTCGAGCTCTTGGAGGCGCAACCGATCATTGTCCTCTGATGTGATCTTAGTGGTCAGAGCGACTCGCAATGATGGCACCTGGATTTCCAACGGGATAACTGCTTCACACCCATATACCAGGGAAAAAGGCGTATTGCCTGTCGGTGTTCGAACCGTGGTCCTGTAGGCCCAAAGACATTCACCAAGCTTTTCGTCCCAATCTCGCTTGTTCGAGAAGACGAACTTCTTGAGTAGCTTGATGATCGTTTTGTTGAATGCTTCCGCCAAGCCATTAGCGGCGGGATTATAGGCAGTTGAAGCCACATTCTGAATTCGGTATTTATCGCAGAACCGATAGAATACTTGGCTTATGAATTGGGGACCGTTGTCGTGGATGATCCGCCTAGGGACACCAAATCGATGGATGACATGGTGTTTGATGAAATTAATCACATTAGAGGTTTTGACTTCAGCCAATGGTATAGCTTCTGCCCACTTTGAAAAGTAATCGGTTATTGCCAGGATAAACCGGTGACCTCATGTCAAAGAGGGGCTAATTGGTCCTACGACATCTATTCCCCATGCTTCAAATGGCCATGAAGCAACAGTCGGGTGGAGCAACTCCGAAGGTTGGTGTATGAAGTCCGCATGAATCTGGCATGCTTTACACCTTCGTGCGTATTGGATGGCATCGGCTATCATGGTTGGTCAATAGTATCCAAGCCTATGCAACCTGTCTTTGAGCTTTGGACTTGGCTGATGAGCTCCGCAAATGCCGTCGTATGCTTCTTTAAGCACTTCCTGTGCCTCTGAATTAGAAAGGCAACGGAGGAGGACACCGTCATATGAATGACGGTAAAGTGTCTTTAGAGTTGGATCGTAGTAGAAACGGAGAGACCTTCGTCTGATAGATGCCGCTTCTTTAGGATCGTCTGGAAGCAGACCGTGCAAAGCATAGTCAATGAGAGAAAAGCGCCAATCTCTCGGCTCAAAATCGGTGGAGACATTATAGACTCCTCGGGTTCTTAGTATATGCTTAGAGCATATAAGATGTTGAGTTGCGACTGTGAGGTGATACTCGGTGTCGGCTGGCAGGGCTAGTGTTGTTGCTAATGCAGCAAGAGAGTCCGCCTTGGTATTCTGAGATCGAGACACGTGCCCGATGTAGAAGCCTTCAAATAGATTAGTCAATTCGATGGCCGTGTGATAATAAGGCACCAAGTCTTCGTGGCGAACTTCATATTCGCCTTTAACCTGATTGATGATCAGTTTTGAATCGCCGTAGGCTTCAAGGTAGCGTACCCCCATTCCATGGGCAAGCTGAAGGCCAATGAGCAGGGCATTATATTCTGCTACATTGTTGGAGCATGACTCGGTCAGGGAGAATGCTCTGGGAAGGACATGATTCTGTGGGGAGATGAACACAACCCCCACTCCGGCAATGATCTTACCTTTAGGGCCTATTCGTGATGCTCCATCAAAGAACATCTGCCACACTTCATCCTCTGAAGTTACATTAGACTCGAAGACTTCGTCTGGGATATCTTCGTGAAGTTTTGAGTTTTCTGGAACTGGATGAGCAGCCAAGAACTTTGCAAGGGCCTGACCTTTAACCGCCTTCTGAGGGGTAAAGATCATGTCGTATTGAGACAAAAGAAGTGCCCATTTAGCCAATCTTGAATTCAGTGATCCTGGCTTTGTCATAAGAAGACGCAAAGAATTTACTCTAGAGATGACATGTATGGTTTGGCCAACCAAATAATGTCGCGTCTTCTGAACAGTAAAGACGAGAGCTAAACACTCTTTCTTGATAGGATTATAGCGAGATTCCGCCCCTATCAGAGTCCTGCTCAGATAATAAATGGCCTGCTCGTGACCGTTGTTGTCCTTTTGAGCAAGGAGGGCACCGAGAGAGTAGTCCATAGCTTTTACATAAAGCAAGAATGGTTTCCCTGATGTAGGGGCCACTAAGACTGGAGGCTTTGTGAGGTATCTCTTGATGTCTTCATAAGCTTCCTGGCAAGCTTGATCCCATACGAAGGAAGCACCCTTTTTCATGAGTCGGGTGAACGGTTGACAGCGGCCTGAGAGATTTGCGATGAATCTTCTGATATAAGCCAGTCTACCTTGCAAGCCTCTAAGCTCTTTGAGATTCCTCGGTGGATGCATGCTCTGAATGGCTTTGACTTTGTCTGGGTCAAGATGAATCCCTTTTGATGTAACAATGAACCCAAGAAACTTGCCACTTGACACTCCCAAGAAGGATTTTGTCGGATTCATTTTTAGTTGATGAGTCCGCATTATGTCGAACATCGTCTTCAGGTCACGAAGATGGTCATCTTTGCTGCGGCTTTTGACAGCAATGTCGTCGACATAGCATTCCACCGTTTTTCGAAGATGATCGCGGAAGATTATACTCATTGCCCGCTGATAGGTTGCTCCTGCGTTCTTTAACCCGAAGGGCATCACGGTGTAGCAGTATACCCCCAAGGGTGTTCGGAACAAAGTATGCTTCTCATCGTCGGGATACATCTTAATCTGGTTGTACCCTGAAAAGCCGTCCATGAAAGACATCCTTTCGAATCCACATGTGTTGTCGATCATGACATCGGTGATGGGTAGCGGGAATTCGTCTTTAGGACAGGCCGTATTGAGATCACGGTAGTCAATGCAGATCCGTATTTTTCCGTTCTTCTTGAGGACGGGGACGATGTTAGCTACCCATCTGGATGTTGTTCCTCCCGGATGAAGCCACATGCAATGAGCTTGTGACTTCGGCTTCAATAGCTTCCATAATGTTCGGGCGAAACCGACGTTGTTGCTGCTTGACTGGCTTGACGTCGGGCTTGATATTTAGACGGTGCACGGCTACTTGTGGATCAAGTCCGGGCATGTCTTTGTAGCTCCATGCGAAGACGTCTATATACTCCTTTACGAGTATAATCAATTCTTCCTTTTCTGTAAGTGATAGGCTTTCACTTATAAAGATGGGCTTAGGGTAGTCTTGACTACCCAAGTTGATCTGCATCACCTTGTCTTCAGTAGGTGGTTTGCGCAATTCGAATCGCTTTTCCCATTGGAGGTCTAATTGCTGGGCCCATGGTTCCTCATCAACAGCTTCTGCGGGCTCCAATTGACTGCTTGAAGTCATATTAACAGTGAGGTTTTCGAACATTCCTCCTACACTGACATCTGAGTCCCACTCGAAGGATGAGGCCGAATGTGATGGAATTGGTTCATCGTCTTTGGCTTGAACCGTTGCTGACGATGTGGGTGTAACATATCCCAACCCCCTGCGTGTACCATCATAGTAATTTGCAGGCTTCCCTTTAGGCACAAAGTTTCGCATCAAACCGCGCCTTCCTTTTCCAAAATTCAGGCCTTCTCCATGCTTCAGGTCGTATCCCATTTTCTTCATAATATGGCGCGCCGGCCACGCGTAATGGAAGAACTGTGGAGTGTCTGAATCTGAACTTGAATCTGCAGCTGTGGGTCCCCGTGGTTGGGTTCTACCGAAGATTATCGGTAACTGACCTTGTTTGGACGGAGGGATCACTAGCGTGGCCCCTTCTATAGCTTCCATAGGTGTGCTGGCCACACTCGGCTTATGTAAGGGTATATGCAGAGAGCCATCTGTAATGGATTTAACCGACCCAACACTCGCAGGATAATCAAAAGAAATATTATCATTACTTACCCATTCACCTTCATCCTCTGAAGGAGCATTACATTGTGGATTATTGAGACATGCTATAATTGGTTCACCAATCAGAATGGCTGGCATGCCTGCTTCGGATTCTGAATCCGCCTCATTGCCACTTTCATCATCATCCGGCAATGGTTCTTTGGATGCTTCACCGGTCTCTTGATACAGGAGAGCGTCGGTGAAGTAATTCTCCACCCCTTTGAATGGTTGCTTCTCAGCATAGACAGTTCGTACTGTCGCGTCATCTTCAACATATTTGAAGCATTGGTGCAGAGTAGAGGGAACGATCCAGTTGGCATGGATCCATGGTCATCCTAGCAGCAGGTTATATGACGTGTCAGCGTCAATGACATAGCATGTCACTTCTGACTTCAGGCTCCCGATTCTGCAACGGAGCCGGATTTTCCCAAGTGGGTGACTGCTCCCGGCATTGAAATCGTATATTGTAGTGGTGGTTACGGACAACCTATACAGCGGTATGCCGAGGAAGTAAAGAAGCCTTTTGGGGATGATGCTGATTGCAGACCCCGGATCGACTTGTATTCTTTCAATGCACGTTGAACTGATATATCCGGTGTAGTACAGAGGTCGATCGTGCTTGTTGTCTTTGAGAAGCATATCTTCCGCCGTGAATGTAATGGCGGGCACCTTTGATTGTGTGTGATGACATTCTGGGCAAGGAGACTGAACGTCATTGTTAGGGACCTCTGGCATGCATGTCAGGAATGATTCTGAATTAGCCAGCGCATCCCTGAGTGCTTCTCTTGTCTCTTTTGAGAGATGAAGGAGCTCGTGTATTGTGATACGAGCCGGGATATTAGCCAGCTGGGCCAATATGTCAAAACGAAAGGGCGTATCCAACCCTTGGCCTGATGGTTTCTTTAACACCTGATCGAACCGTACCTCCTTAGGCTTTTCTTTTCCCTTGGCTGGAACTGGAGAGCGGAGCACGCTGTGGTGCTTTACCCGCTATGCTACTGCGAAGGCGATTAGCCTTAGATAGTACTTTGGTTCTAGCTTCACGGCCATGAACCCTGCGCGTACGCTGTGGTACAGTAGCTTCGCTCATAAGAACGAGGCCGGCGCAAGGCGTTGCTGCTTTTGAATTGGGCGACGGTATGATTGCCGTCGTGACTTCGCGGCTGGCAGCATTGTTGGAGCAGACAGGCATCTTGCCTTTTTCTTCGCGAGAGAGGTGCGGTTTTGGCGTAGCTACGCCTGAGGCTTTGCCCAGAGACTTCTGCTTTATTCTCCACATCTGCTTTGACAAGGGAGACATAGGTTCGCAGGGAACCTGACTAGCCACACGCGAGGCTGAGGGTGTTCGTAGAATTCTGCTTCTGGTTTCTGTTCTGAAACCTTAGCCGTGGAGACCGTCCTATGCTTCCGTGCCCGAAGCATTAGGCCACCCCCAGAGAGGACTTCTTCAAATCTTCCTTGATCAAATTGAACGACCAGGTTCTCGAAAGTGTTGGGCTTGGACTGGGGCGTGCTTCCTTGTTGCGCCAGAGAACCGCAGTAGGTTCGCAGAGAACCTTTTCTGTCTCCGCAGAGACTTTCCTTGAAGATTTAGCCAGAGAGGCTCTGGCAGCACTGGCTTTTCTGAATTCAGAGTTAGACTCGAAGGTCTGTTCGTCGCATTGCGACACTTGATTCTCGGCAGTGGAGAATTTCTTCCCCAGCGGAATTGCCATCTTGTTTTCCATTGATTTGCAAAGGGGGAAAACTTACAATAAAAAGTTTGAGGAGCTAAATTATAAGTATTCTTAAAAAGATTACAAGTAGATCTCCTCAGAGATTCTGGAGAAGTGTGCCGATAGGAGTCTGGTCAGCGCGCGACCACTTTGTCCCTTTGACGATGCGAGCGATGAGATTCCCTTCTCGCCTGGTTCCGGGAATCAGAGAACAGAAGGTTGGTAGAACCCTCTTGCTACTTCTCAAAACTTGCCTTCAATTAGGAATTCCTTCTCGCCTGGTTCCGGAGATTCCTTGAGAAGAAGGTATTAGGGTATCAGCACC
Organism: Agave tequilana; assembly: GCA_038442645.1. Taxonomy (NCBI): domain Eukaryota; kingdom Viridiplantae; phylum Streptophyta; class Magnoliopsida; order Asparagales; family Asparagaceae; genus Agave; species Agave tequilana. The sequence continues at coordinate 52,436 of JAVJIF010018477.1, forward strand.
CTGAATAGAGAAGTAATTCTCTAAAAGTCTCTGAATTCAAGAGCGCACGGTGCGTCATGAAGAAGCCTCTGCTTGTGGAGTCCTCTTGTGCATGTGCCCGGGTCTCCGTCCGTCCGTCCTCCTTATGCCCCTGGTGGGTTATTTATAAGGAGAGCAAAGGGTATAACCGTCCCTTGAAGATATGGAAACAGATTGAATCGAATCTGTTTAAATCTGGAAAGTAGCCTTGCTGCGAGGCTAGGATCAGCTTCTGCGAAGCTAGAAATGGCAGGTCGGTTGATCTTCTTGATCTGTTTTGATTCTTTCCATATTGTTGAAAGATCTCTCCTGATCCTCTTACTCGTTTTTAAGAGAGTCAAGAGATTATGGCAATCAACTGCCGAATTTGATCTCCAATTTGATCTTAATTGGATTTGATCTGATTAGATCTGATCTCATCTGGAGATTTGATTGGTCAAAGGTTGACCATAGCAGACCAACAGCGGAGCTACCGCGTTGAGCTCACAGCGGAGCTGGAGGCAGTATCTGGCGAAGTCAGAAGAAAGCTCTTCGGCGGAGCTAGATGTCGTCTGTGGTGAAGCTACCACATACCCTTCTGCGCAGTTGTGTAGCTTCAAGCGAAGTTAACTCTCTCTGCGGAGTTGCGAGTTAGTTTCCTGGCGAGGCTTTGAATGGCTTCAAGGCGAAGTTGGATGATTTTAGCCTCTCAGGTGAAGCTATCCCTTTGGGCTCATGTGATGCTAAGTGCTAGCATCTTAGACCTGCTGAGGTCTGTTCAGAAACAATCCGGGTTCACTGTCTACTTGCTGGATCAGTGGAGTCCAAGTTGCTTCCCTGTCCCTCGGAGATGGGTGAAAACTGGTCTTCAGCTCGTCTGTCACTTGTCTTTTGTAAATGTCAACAAGTTTAGACATTGTTCGGACCAATAAGAATCTTGTCTTTTTTAAGTGTCAACAGTATTTACCACATGAAGCATAAAACATAAAACATACTTATTTTAACAAAACATTAAAACATGCTAAAAATCATTAATTATGAAAGCATGTAAATAAACTAGGAGTTTTAGAGATAGTTACCAACACATGAACTATACTCCAAATCTTCAAAACATGGTGGTTGTTCCATCAAACTTCCTTGATAGCGGTGCATCAAATATGTGTCCATCAAGTCCATGCATCCACCACCAAGGCACCAAACCTCTCACGTCGTGTGAGAGCCCGCATCTACCTCAAATACAAAAGGTGAGAATTTTGGTACCCATTTTCTTTTGGGTCCATGAGGGTTAGCATTGTAAGGAACCCAAACTTTCTTGTTAGCAAAATTTAAAGTGTATCTTATCATAATAAAATTTTGCTAAATGGCATTTGCGGCCGCAATGTGTACACTTGTACACTCTAGGATGCATATGTGTATGAGTGTGATCATGACGTGGAAAGTGTGTATATGCATGTTGAGGGTGTTGTGCATGAACATGGGGAACTTATTTCTTTTGAAATAAGGATTCCAATTTTTTATGGTTAAATGCACAATTGCTCAAAGTTGAACTCAAACAATCAATTCTATTTTTTAAAAAATTTAACTTCATTTTTATCAATAATAGCATGTAAAGCATGGTGAGAATGAGAATCATTTTTCTTATTCTTTTTAGAAACATTTTCCTTTTCTTTTTCAACAATTTTTCTTTTCAAGGAAGTGTTTTCATGCAAAGCAATTTCTTTATTTTTTTTCACCAAAATGATTTTATTTTTCAAAGCATTATTTACTTCACACATGTCATTTAATTTAGAAAGCAAGGAAATATTCTCATTTTTCAAAAACTCATTATCTTTTTCAAAACATGCAATTTTATTTTTAAAAGACTCATTTTCTTTTAAAACATTTTCAAATCTAGTTTGAAAAGAATCCTTTTCTTTTAACATGCAATCAATTTTATTTTTCATTTTCTTATTATCCTTTTTAAGCATGTCATATTTTTCAAGAAGTTGTTGACAAAATGATTCAAGCTCATCATAAGACATATCAACATCTTCATCTAGCTCGGATTCGGTGATTACCTCAAGGGGGTTATCCCCTTGGACCATGTAGCATACATTGGAAGCTTCACTTCCAACATCCGAGTCGCTCCCTGCATAGTATTGTTCTTGTTCGCCAAGGGAGATGATGGTGTTCCATACTACAAAAGCCGAATCAATGTTAGAAACTCTAGATAAATATTCATCATTTAGGGTACTCTTCAAAGCATGAATGGCCTTTGCATTAGCCTCAATATTATTGCCATTTAAACAATAAGAATCTTTAATAGTGGCAAAATAAACATGAATGCCTAGGGTTTTGAGGTACAAAGACATTTTAACCTTCCAAGTTTGGATGTTAAGAATGTCAAAGGTGGAAGGTGACATGAAATCCATGGTGTGTGCACAAATGTTGTGATTAGCTATAAAATGAGGATCTTTAACTCTAGGTTGTTAGACCCAAATCAAGAGCACTTGGCTCTGATACCAATTGTAATCACCTAGAGGGGGGTGAATAGGTGACTAGCTAATCTAATGGTCAATTAATGCGAAATTAAAACTTATTTATGCAAACAAAAATTTCTTAAGCTAAACACCAAGTATAACACAAGAGTGTAGCCGAATTCCCCGTGAAGGGCTCTGGACTAACTCCTCAAGATTCCACTAAATAAGAGTTGCGGTGCCGCGTTGGCTCTCTTGGTTGAATACAAGTGTTAGCAAACAATCCCCAAGCATATAACAATTAAGCACACAATGTATATCAAGCATATAAAGATAAAGACAATATAAGCATGCAAGATATAAACAAGTAAGAGATAGAGAGAGCAATCGCAAACACGGGAGAATTGTTTCGAGGTTCGAGCACACTTGCTTTACGTCCCTGCCTTCAACACTTGAAGGATTTTCACTATAAACCGATCCCACCGGATCACTCGGTGCCGCAACACCTACAAGGAGTTCCCACTAGAACTCTTGGACTCTTTAGTCCCTCTCTTGTTCCCGAACACACCGCAAGCCCACAAGCTCGCCAGGCCACATCTCTGCAATGAGTTCACACAAGAACCCGAAACACTGCGAACCCGCAAGTCCGCCTCCTCAAAACAAAGATGAAGTCTTTGGTGATCACAACACTTTGATCACCTAAAAACAATCTCACAACAACTCTCCTATAGGTAGATATAGCAATGGATAGCTCAAGTGTTTGTGAAAAAACAAGGATGGAATGTGTGGTGAAAAAAACTCAAAGAAATCACTTTGAAAACTCTCTTGATAAACTCTCTTTTGATTTGGAAATATAGCTTTAAAACTTGTGGATATAACACTGAAATAGGTATGCAAGACTAGCCCAAAAACTCTTCTCAAATCTTGTAGAAAACAGTTCATGGGAGCCCCAAATAAATAGGCTCCAAAAACTAGACGTTGGGGCCAAATCAGCAGCCCAGACGACTGTCGGTCGATCGGCCCGGTCGACCACCAACGGTCAGAAATCTGACCGTTGGAGCCTCGATCGACCGGCCCGGTCGACCGTGGCCAGGAACAGAGAGCAGACACTCTCTGTCGGTCGACCGGCCCGGTCGACCGGGGCTTTCCAGAGAGCAGAAGTTCTCCGGCGGTCGACCGGGTCGGTCGACCGGCCCTCCAGCCAGACTGGTGTGCACGTTCTGTGCACGTCGGTCGACCGACTCGGTCGACCGACTCCTGGAGCGGTCGACCGGTCCGATCGACCGGCACAAGCCAGAACACGGATTTATGCGTAATGAAAACTTGGCATTTTGACTCAGATAAAATCCCATAAAATCTCTAAAAATCTACAAAAATAGGTTCAGTATAATACTTTGATAAACAAACATGTTTGAGTAAAATCAAGACATGTTACAAACATTTTGAACTATTTTTGTAACTTAAAATTTTGGCATAAAACAAAAACCGTATTTTTCCAAAATAGATTTTCCAAAACTTCTCCAAATACAAAAACAAGATATTTTAAACACTTTTAAAGCATAGAGTGTATGGATATGATCCACTACACATATATGATGAAATATCTATGTTTTTGACAATAAGCACTAAAAATTATTTTGGTTAAAACATATATACTATGAATATCAAAAAATCAAACCGCTATTTTTCTAAAATGAAAACTCTTTTACAAAGTGAAAATTCTTTTATGAAAACACATCTAAGTCTTGTGTGTGAGTGTATATGGTATACTTGAGCAATCCACCAACTATTCTATTCTTTACATTTTATCTAAAACAAAATCTTAATAAAACAAACCTAGACTCAAGTCTTCTCTTGAAGTTTTCACTTGAAGTCTTCTTCTCCTTCTTGACTTGGTCCAAACTTGATCCAAAGAGTTAGACTCCTCTTGAGTACTTGATGTGGTCTTGATGCATAGGCTCTTGAGTCAAACCGTGTTAGCTCCAAAACTTGACTTTAAATCCTTTGTTGAAGCTAAACACCAACTAAGATCTTGATCATAAATCTGAGACTAATTAAATACAAGATCATTAGTACTGTAACTACATGAGTTAATCATCATCAAAACTAGAGTGATGGGCCTTTGGGCCAACAGGGGCGGCGGCACCGGCTAGGGGCAGTGGCGCCAGCTAGGGGCAGCGTTAGGAGGCGACAATCATGGAGGGGAGTTGGGTGTTGGAGGGAGAAATAAAGAAGAAGATACAGAAGGAGAAAGAAAGGAAAGAAGAGAATTATAAGAAAGGAGAAGGAGAGGGGGAAATGGGGGAGGGAATGGGAGGGGGATGGGCTGCAGTTGCAGCCCATGTACTGCTGCTGCTGGCTGCAGTTGCAGTTGCAGGAAGTGGTCGGGTATGGTTGCAGGGGATGGGGAGAAGGAAAGAGAAAAAGAAAAGAAGCAAAAGAAAGAAAAGAAAAAGAAAGGAAAAGGAAAAAAATAAGGAAAATAAACAAAATTAATAAATATATATTATTAAATATTTAATTTAATAGGGTAACCTGGGGTATAAAATAGAGGAGTGGAGAAGGAAAAAGCAAGAAAATAAAAGAACGGTAAATAATATTATTATTTTAATAGGGTAAAATTTAACTGTTTCAGAATCGCTCCGCAAAATCCTCAAAAATAGAAAAAATTATTTTAAGATGCGAAGTGAAATTGGATTTGAAAAATTCAATCTAAGTTTTAAATTAAAAATCCTAGAATTTTCCTGCGATACCGGCCGACACCAAATTGGTCAAAGTTTGATAAATTCTGAAAAATCTCAAAAAAATATTTAGATAGAAAATAAGATTCTAAGTAGTGATGTGTAAGCCGTTTCTAAAAATTCAACTCCATTTGAAAGCTAAAAATCTGGTAATCGGTCAGCAATACCAATCAACACCGGTTTTGAATATTTTACAAAATAATTCTGAAAAATTTCAGAAAATCTTAAAAAATCTAAAATATTGGAAAATAGTGTTTGAAACTAAAATCGGTCAAATCAGACTACCCGAGAGGTCAAATCAGGTAGTACGCTAGTATTGAGTTCCCGGTCCAGGTCAGGGCTTACTCTAAACTGAGAATCCAGATCCGATACCAAATAACATATGCAATCACAACCCAAAAATAAATATTGAAAGAAAATTGAAACAATACGGCTGAAAAAATTGGGACACATATCTGGGTACGTATCCCGGAACGGGGTGCTACAATACGGCTTCAACCTGTACACCAAAGAGAATGGTGTGGCTTTCTTTAGGGTTTCACTATTGTGCGATAAGCCCACAAGTATTCACCTAATTTGTCGTCCTAGTCGCATTGACTTTTTGAGACGAACTACTTGAGAAGCTTCCCAATGGTTTTATTAAAAGCTTCTGCAAAGTCGTTAGTGGCTGGATAATACATCATTGAAGATACACTTTGGATTCTGAACTTGGAGCAGAATCTCTGAAATGCTTGGCTGACGAACTGAGGCCCATTATCGTAGATAATCTGTCATGGTATGCGAAAATGGTAGATTACGTGATGTTTGATAAACTTAATCATGTCAGATGTCTTTACTTCCTTCAGAGGGATAGCCTCCGCTCATTTGGAGAAATAATCAGTTATAGCTAAGATCAACTGATGTCCCTTTGATGAAGGTGGGTTGATAGAACCAATCATGTCCATTCCCCACATCTCAAATGGCCAGGAAGAAGTCGTAGGACAAAGATGTACTGGTGCCTGATGAATGAAATCACCATGGATCTGATAGGTGTGGCATCGCTTAGCGTAAGAAACGCAGGGATCATCTTCGGTCAATAATATCCCAGTCTTCAGAGTCAATTTTCGAGCTTTGGACCAGGTTAGTGAGCTCCGCACATACCGTCATGAGCCTCTTTGAGTGCCTCTTGTGCCTCTTTATATGACAGGCAGTGAAGTAAGATTCCATCATGCGATCGGCGATACAGTGTTCACGTGATCGTGTTGTAGTAGAATCTAGAGGCCTTCCTTCTTATGGCAGCCGCCTCTTTAGGGTCATCAGGCAGTATGCCGTGCAAGGCGTAGTCAATAAATGGAAATCGCCAATCCCTGAGCTCTGGACCTGCTGAAGTCTCTACGGCTTCTTTGACTTGAAAGTCTCCTGTTGGCTTTTGGTTGTCTTCAAGGGTGAACCTTGGACAGTACAAGTCATGGTTGTAAATGAGTACTTTCTCTGTCACTCTGGTTGGAAGGGTTAAGGAAGCGACGAGGGACGCCAATGCATCTACATGCGCATTTTGCTAACGAGGTACATGGTCAATATAAAAGTTTCTGAATTTCTCTATAACATAGATGGTCACGTTATGATAGGGTACTAAGTTTTTATGTCTAACTTCATACTCCCGCGAACTTGATTAACGATAAGCTTTGAATCACCATACGCTTCGAGATTTTTAACTCCAATCTCATTGGTGATTTGCATCCCGATCAAGAGAGCATTGTATTCTGCTACATTATTAGAACATGGCTCAGCTAATGAGAATGCTGAGTGATTACGTAGTTCTGTGGGAGACAAGTATTACCCCCACTCCTGCTACAATATTTCCTCCAGGACTCATTCTTAATGCGCCGTTGAAGAAGAGTACCTGTTCTTCAAAGGATGTTTGGGTCATGCAGACTTTAGCGATCTCATCTGAGAGATCTTCATAAAGTTTGGTTGTTCTTGGATCAGATGTTCAGCCAAGAAGTCTGCCACTGACTGTCCCTTCACAGCTTTTTGTGGCAGAAATTACATCTCATATTAGGAGAGCAATGTGGCCCATTTCGCTAATCGACCATTCAAGCGATGATGGCTTCATCATAAGCAATCTTAAAGGATTTACTTTTGATATGACATGTATGGTTTGGCCGACTAAGTAGAGTTGCATCCTCTGAAAAGCGAACACCAATGCGAGGCATTCATTTTCGATCGGGTTGTATCAATGTTCAGCTCTGATCATGGTTCTACTCGGGTAGTAGATTACTTGCTCATGCCTCTGATCATTATTCTGGGCTAGTAAAGCTTCGAGAGAATGATCCATAACTCGAATGTATATCAGGAAAAATTTTAAAGACACCAGAGCTATAAGGACAGGTGGATCCTGTTGGCCCAATGGCCCATCGCTCTAGTTTTGATGATGATTAACTCAGTAGTTATAGTACTAATGATCTTGTGTTTAATTAGTTTCAGATATTTAATCAAGATCTTAGTAGGTGATTAACTTCAATAAAGGAGTTTTGGGAGCTAACACATGTGGATTCAAGAGCTCGCGCGTCAAGATCGCATCTAGCACTCTGTTGGAGTCAAGCTCTTCGGATCGTGTTTTAATCGAGTCGTCTTGAAGATGAGGATCATCAAGAAGACTTCAGTTTGTTTAGTTTATATTTAGATCTTGTGCAAAGATAGATAGTATTGATATGCTTTAGTTCACATACACACACAAGTTTCAATATGTTTGATTTTTAGTTTTCTGTTTTCGATTTCATGTCAAAAACATAGATATATATCTTATATGTATATTGGATTCTATCCATTTACAATATGCTTCAAATTTATTTCAATATCATGTTTTTGTATTTATACAAGTTTTGGAGAAAATGGTTTTTCATTTCAAAATCTAAGTTTTGAAAAATACGGTTTTCAGTTTAAAGCCAAATTTCTATATCACAAAAATAATTCAAATAGTTTATAATTTGTGTTGATTTTTTGTCACACACATTTGTTATTCAAAGATCTAACAAGAACTTATTTTTATAGAATTTATGTGTATTTATGGGATTTAATTGGTATTAAATAACCTAAGTTTTCAATCCCTTGTTATCAATCAGACTCAGCTGGTCCGGTCGACCGACCAGGAGTCGGTCGACCGGTCCGGTCGACCGGACCGGTCGACCGATGTGCACGAGGGACGTGCATAGGCCAGCCATAGTAGGCTGGTCGACCGTACGGTCGACCGACTGAAAGCACCTAACTCTCGGGTGCTGGCCGGTCGACCGGGTAGTCGACCGACAGGCTTGGCCGGTCGACCGGCACAACGGTCAGAAATATGACCGTTGTACCAATCGACCGGGCGGTCGACCGGAAGGGCATTTTTTGCCCTTTCCTGCTGCCAATGGGCAGAATTTTTGGGGGCCTATATATATGCCTTCTCTTGAGTTGTTTTTAACATGAATTTCAAGAGCAAAATTTTCATCTATACTAGAGTTTTTCAGCAAGTTTAAAAGAGTTTTTGTGGTTAAAAGATTTATCTTTTTATTTGTTTTAAAGTGTTAAAAAATTCAAAGAAAAGAGAGTCTTTTGGGAATTGGTTTTGATCTTGATTTCAATATCTATTTGGAGATTTTTCTCAAGTATTTTTCTTTGTTCCAAGCACTTTGTTTTCTCACACATAGAGCTATCATATCTATCCTATCTATCGGATCTTATTTTTGGTGAGAAAATTAGTTTATGGTCTATTGTGATCACTAAGGTTGTTTGTGGTCTTTGAGATCACCAAGAGTAGTAATCTTTCTTTACTTTGAGTTTGTATTCATCCCTCTTGTGTAGTAGTGATTGAGATTGTGATTTAGATTTGTTGTTATCCCTATTGTGCAGAGGTGATTGTGGTTGATTTGGCTAAGTGCCTTATCCCTCTTGTGTGAGGTGATAGTTGTTGTGTCTTACCTCTTGTGTAGAGGTGGTGTTGTTGGAGAGAGGAGTTGAGTACTCCTAATTTGTAATTGCCAAATCCTCAGTGGAGGTTCCCTGTGTGGGAGGTCCTATGTGGACATAGTGAAAATTCTTCTGTGTGAAGGCGGGGACTTAGAGCAATGGCTCGAACCTTGAAACATATCTTGGTATTTGCGATTGATCCACTATCTCTAAACTCTCTCTTATATTGTGCATTGCAACCATATGATATTATTCATATCATATATATGCTTGGTATTGATTGTATGTCATACTTGTGTTGAACTAAGAGAGCTTCATATAGCAACTCGACTCTTATTTAGAGGAATTTAAAGGAGGTAGTCCAAAGCCCTTCACCGGGAATTCGGCTACACTCTTTGGTTACACTAAGTGTGTTGCATTTAGTTTTTAATTCCGCATAATTTGTCATTAGATTAGCCATACACCTATTCACCCCCCTCTAGGTGTATTTTCAGATGCATGAGGCACCGCTTGATTTCCTCGAACGCTTGTTGGCAAGCATCATCCCAGACGAATGAGACGCCCTTTTTCATCAATCTGATGAAGGGTTGGCAACGCCCTGAGAGATTTGAGATAAACCTTCGGATGTAGGCTAATCGCCCTTGAAATCCTCTAAGCTCTCTTAGATTCATGTTGAGTGTATCTCACATTGAGGAGCTTGACCTCTCTTCTTTACGTGATACATATGTGTAGGAGGAGCTTAACATCTCCGCTTATGCATTGTATATTTTACTTTATATAGGTTAGGGTCATCCCTTCTCCATGTAATGTATGTTTGCAGGGGTAACTTACCATCTCTCCTCTTCATGAATGTATATCGCATTTACATCTTTATTATTTGATTGTCTTCACCCCTTTATTGATGAATTAACAAAAAAGGGGAGAAGAATAAGAATTTAGTGGTTTATATATGCATGCTTAATATTGGTGTTTATGCATATATGTTTTGTTTAATTTATATGCTTTCATTGAATATCTTTATATTTATTGCTATGCATGAGTTAAGAGAGAACTTTTATGAAGCTTTTCTTTAATCCATGCATATATAACTCCAAAAGTTTTATCATCATAAAAAAGGGGGAGATTGTTGGCTCAAAGACCCATTACTCTAGTTTTGATTATGATTAACTCATGTAGTTATTATATTAATGATCTTGTGTTTAATAAGTTTCAGATTTTCTATCAAGATCTTAGTCGGGATTTAGCTCCAACAAAAGATTCAAAGTCAAGTTTTGAATGACAGCACGTGTTAATTCAAGAGCTCACGCTTCAAAAATCGCATCAGGTACTCAAGAGGAGTCTAGCTTTTTGGATCAAGATTTAGACCAAGTCAAGAAGGAGAGGAAGATTTTCAAGAGAAGATTTTCAAGACTTGAGTCTTAATTTGTAAGTGTTAAGATTTTGTTTTTAAATAAAATTAAAATGATAGATTAGTTGTAAATTGCTCAAGCTCATATACACACGCAAAAAAAATTTATATGTGTTTTTATAAGAATAGTTTTGATTTTAGAAAATACCGTTTTGATTTTGAACTTCAAAGAAGATATTTTTATATTTCATGAATAGAGTTCATCATAACAAGTTTACATTTATATATGTGTTTTAGATTTCATCCATACACATTGATGGTTCAAATATTTAGAACTTATTTGATGTTTCTATATTTGTGTTTAAGTTTTGTATTTATCAAAACTTATTTAGAGCTTATTGTCAAAAAACATAGATATTTCATCTTATATGTGTATGGGATCATATCCATACACACTATGCTTCATATGAGTTTTAATATCGTGTTTTTGTATTTGAACAAGTTTTGAAAAAATTAGTTTTTCATTTAAAAGTTTGATTTTGAAAAATACCAGCTTTAAACATTGTTTAAAGCTTAACTTCTATATCACAAAAATGGTTCAAATAGTTTGTAATATGTATTGAATTTTGGTCACACATATTTGTTCTTCAAATATATTCATGAACCCATTTTTGTGGATTTTATATGATTTTATGGGATTTTATAAGACCAAGTTTTAATCTTTTCTAATCCCTAACCTGGCTTTCTGGCGGTCGACTGACCGGTTGACCGAACTAGAAGTCGGTCGATCGAGCGGTCGACCGATCCAGAGAGTACTCTCTGGATCTGGCCCCAGTCGACCGAGCGGTCGACCGGCCAGAGAGCAGTGCTCTCTGGTTCTAGCCTCAATCGACCGACCGGTTGCCGACAGGTCAAGACCTGGGTGCGGTCGACCGCCTGATTGACCGACAACCCCAACGGTCATAAATATGACCGTTGGCCGGTCGGCCAATATGTCATCTGGCCTGGGGATTTGCCCCAACGCCTAGTTTTTGTAGCTCTATAAAAGGGGGCTATTTTGGCTAGTATTAGACAAGATTTTAGAGAAGTTTTAAAGCCAGTTTTTTCTCTCTCTTACGGGTTTTCTCCATATGTTTTTGGTCTAAAATTTCCATATCAAAGGAGAGTTTTTAAAGAGTGTTTTCAAAGAGATTTCTTGAGTTTTCTACCACTCTATCTACCTTATTTTCTCACACAAGCTTGAGCTTTTCCATTGTCATATCTATCCTATAGAAGCTTTGTTGTGAGAGTGCTTTTGGTGATCAAAGTGTAGAGATCACCAAGGTTTCATCATTGTATTTGAGGAGGTGAACTTGTGGGTTCGCATTGTGTAGAGTTCTTAAGGAAGCTCATTGTAGAGGTGCGATCTCGGCAAGCTAGTGTGCTTGCATGTATTATTCTTGCGGGAAAAAGTGAGAGACTTGCGGGTCCAAGAGTTCTTTAGGGAGCTCGTTGTAGGTGTTGCAGCATCAGGTGATCTTGCGGGATCGATTATAGTGAAAATCCTTCATAGTGTTGAAGGCGGGGACGTAAAGAAAGTGCGTTCGAACCTCGAAATAATTCTCCCGTATTTGTGATTGCTAATCTCTCTCTCACTTGTATTTATATATCTTGCATGCTTATATTGTTTATCTCTTTATATGCTTGATATCTTGTGCTTAATTAATATATGATTGGAATTATTTGATCACACTTGTATTCAACCAAGAGAGCAATAGTGACACCTCAGCTCTTAATCTAGAGAAATCTTGAGGAGATAGTCCAGAGCCCTTCACTGGGAATTCGGCTACACTCATTGGATATATTTTGTGTGTTAGCTTAATAGTTTTAATTCCATATCATTTATCCTAGATTAGCTTGTCACTTATTCACCTCCCCTCTAGGTTTCTTTCACAATCGTTGAATCAATGTAATGTTGTTCATACGTTAAGACCGAGAAAAAGTTGATAATCAAGTGTCAACACCATCCAATCCCATTCAATACAACCACACTTAAGCATCCACCTCATCTAGTCTCAATCCTTTCAAAGCTGATGAGTCTGAAAAAAATAAGTCAACCAGTCAGGTGCACAAGCCTATAGTACTATTTCCTAATAGGCTGAAGAACAACAAGCAAAATGAACACATAGATAAGATAATTGAGATTTTCAATCAAGTTAAGATAAATGTGCCTCTTCTTGATGCGATTCAACAAGTTTCGTCATAGGCCAAATTTCTTAAGGACATGTGCACGAAGAAGAGAAATACTAACATACCTAAAAGGTCTTCTTAGCCACTAACATTAGTGAGCTACTGTCGGGTCCGATCCCTATCAAGTACAAGGATCCCAGTTATCCTACCATTACTTACACAATAGGACAAGCCAAAATTAGTCGTGCACTACTTAACTTGGGACAAATATCAACTTGCTCCCCTTCTCAGTTTATCAACAACTCGGGCTGGGTGAGCTTAGTCCAACCCGAGTCATCATCCAACTAGCTGACCGGTCAGTGAAAGTTTCAAAGGAAAAAATTAATGATGTCCTTATCCGGGTCGGAGAGTTTATCTATTCCGTTGATTTCATAGTTCTCAAAACATAACCTATTTCCAATCATAGGTCGCAAACTTTAGTTATCTTAGGGCATCCATTCCTTGCAACTGCCAATGCAATTATCAATTGTAAGAATAGATCCATGATGCTAAATTTTAGAGATATGACTAGAGAAGTCAATATCTTCAACTTGGGAAAACAACCCCGAGATATAAAAGACCAAATATTTGAAGTCAACCTTATTGAGAACAACACAAGTGAACATAGATAAGAATTGAAAATAGAACAGAGAGTGAACTCGAATTGGAGTCTATAGATTTTGACCTTGATCAGATTGTCGAGTCTACTGTGAATTCGGCATCAAGCCTTGTTTCACAAAGTCTGGAGTCAACAAACTTGACTCCCCCTTCCATTGAGGCCTCCTTTTTCTTAGAATTGAAAATCTTACCTAAGCATCTCAAGTACGTCTATCTTGGCGGACAAGAGACTTTGCCCTTCATAATTGGATCTCATTTTACTGACGGGGAAGAAAAGAACCTCATGTCAATTCATAAAAAAATAGAGAAGCCATTAGTTGGACTATGACCGACATAAAAGGATTGAGTCCAGTTATCATTCAACATCGCATTCATCTTAATGAAGAGGCGACACCCAAGAGAGACCCGCAATATAGGTTAAATCCTATAATGTAAGAGACTGTTCGTACCGAAATTTTGAAACTCCTAGACAATGGGATTATTTATCCCATTTCTTATAACAAATGGGTCAGTCCTGTCCATGCAGTTATGAAGAAATCTGGGTTTACCGTAGTGAAAAACGAGAACAAAGAGTTGGTCCAAACTCAACTCCCCACAAAGGTTCAAGTTTGCATTGACTATAGGAAATTGAATGCAGCCACTCATAAGGACCACTTTTCTCTTTCTTTTATTGATCAAGTGCTAAAATGATTAGCTGGCCACGAGCATTACTGTTGCTTGGACGGATACTCAGGGTACAATTAAATTCCCATAGCTCCCGAGGATCAAGAGAAGACGACGTTTACATGTCCATTTGGGACGTTTGCCTATCGCCAAATGCTTTTCGGTTTGTGCAACGCCCCTGCAATGTTTCAACGTTGCATGATGAGATTATTTTCTGACATGGTAGAATGATTCTTAGAAATCTTCATGGATGATTTCTCCATCTACGGAGTTCAATCAATGTCTTCACCATCTAGAACTTGTCCTCCAACATTATGCTGAGAAATATCTGACACTAAATTAGGAGAAATGCCACTTCATAGTAAGACATGGAATTGTCTTGCATCAAGAAATCTCTAAGAAAGGAATTGAAGTGGATAGAGCCAATTGAGGTCATAGCTAAGCTTCCCATGCCCAAATGCGTGAAGGATATTCGATCCTTCTTAGGGCACACCAGTTTCTACTGAAGATTTATCAAGGACTTTAGTAAGATTGTTAGACCCTTGACTAATTTATTAGCTAAGGATGTGTCATTCACTTTTGATGATGAATGTACAAATTCTTGGGAGAAGTTTAAGAAAGAGCTTATTTCTACACCAATCATATCTGCACCAGATTAGTCGAAGCCATTCGAAATCATGTACGACGCTTCTGATTTTGTCATAGGCGCTGTCTTAAGACGGCGCATTGATAACAAGTAGCACGTGATTTACTACTCTAGTAGGACTCTCAATACTTCTCAAATGAACTACATTACAACCGAGAAGGAATTCTTGGTAGTGGTGTTTGCTTTAGAGAAATTTTGTCCCTACCTACTAGGGTCCGAAACTAAAATTTTCACCAATCATGCTGCGCTAAGATACCTTATGGCAAAAAAAGATGCTAAGGCTAGACTAATTCATTGGATCTTACTTCTTCAAGAATTCGATCTCGAGATTCGAGATAAGAAAGGCATAGAAAATATCGTTGTTGACCATCTCACGCGTATTCCAAACACTCCATGCAATGAATTGCCCATCAATGATGACTTTCCTGATGAAAAACTCTTAGCTATTTTTAGGGAACCTTGATTTGCTAATATAGTGAACTACTTAGTTACAAACCAAACTCTATCTCATTGGTCTAAAAATAATGTATACCGGTTCTTATCTCTAGTCCGATATTTCTTTTGGGAGGAACCGTTTTTTTTCAAGTATTGTTCTGATCAAATCATTAGGAGATGCATTCGCGATGAGAAAATCAAGAGTGTTTTGTCCTTTTGTCACGATCTTGCATGCGGTGATTCTTTGGTCCCCGCAAGACTGCTGAAAAGGTGCTACAAAGTGGGTTCTATGGCCCACTTTGTTCAAAGATACCAATAAATTTTGCAAGACGTGCTCTAGATGCCAAATGGTAGGAAGGATCTCGAAACGAGATATGATGCCCCTCAACCTAATTCTTCAAATATAACTTTTTGACATTTGGGGCATCAACTTTATGGGTTCATTTCCTAATTCATTTGGAAACCAATACATATTGATTGTTGTGGACTATTTATCCAAGTGGGTAGAAGCCATTCCAAGTAAAACTAATGATAACAAAGTTGTCATAAAGTTTTTGAAAGAGAACATTTTCTCTCGCTTCGGAACCCCTCGTGCTATTATCATTGATAATGGTACTCACTTTTATAATAGATCTTTTGAAGCACTTATGCGAAAGTATGCCACAACTCACAAGTTGTTCACACCATATTATCCTCAAATCAGTGGGCAGGTGGAGGTCTCTAATAGATAAATCAAGCTTATTTTGGAGAAGACTGTGAACAAAAATCAGAAAGATTGGTCCACTAAACTTTTAGATGCCCTATGGGCCTACAGAACCGCTTTCAAAACGATTTTAATGTCTCCTTATAGGTTAGACTTTGGGAAGGCTTGCCACCTACCCTTTGAGTTGAGTACCGGGCCTTATGGGCAATCAAGCAGCTAAATTTCGATTTGAATACGGCCGGTGACCTTCGAAAATTACAAATTTTCGAATTAGAGGAGTTGAGAAATTAGGCCTATGAAAATGCAAAAAACACAAAAGATAGAGTTAAGATTTTTCATGATAAACATATCATAAGAAAAATATTTATCCCTGGATAAAAAGTCTTACTCTATAATTCTAGGCTTTATCTTTTTTCAGGAAAGCTAAAATTAAAATGGACTGGGCCATCGTTGTTAAATCTGTATTTTCACACAGTGTTATAGAGATCAGTGACACCAAGAATAGGAATGACTTTAAGGTAAATAGTCAACGCCTTAAACCTTTCTTGAAATCAGTGCCGGTAAATGAAACAGTTATGGGTCTTTTTGACCTAGTGTATCGGTAACTTTACCTCTTTACATTTCATTTCATGCATCTATTAATTTCTTTCATACATTGGGGACAATGCATGAGACAGGTGCAGGGGAGGGTTCTAACATGATTAACATTACTAATATATATATATATATATTATATATATATATATATATATATATATATATATTTTAAATATATAAAATATATATATATATAACTTTTTAGAAAATGAACAATATTTTGACATATTTTTTGCAAGAAATTAAGTCAATTTTAAAGAAAAGGAGAATCATAATTAGTATTTCTTATACTTAGTCAAAATAAGATTATTTGTTTGATTTCTAGGGTTAGGAAGAAAATTTGGAAAAGTAATTTAGTCTTGATCTTTATCTTGATGAAATGTGCACACTTTATACACTTACACGCTTAGGGTTCAAAAACAAAGATTCTTATGCCTTATATATAATAAAAGAATATAAATATATATCAAGAAATCCTTCGATTAATCTGGGTATTTGTGCCTCATAAAGCATAAGTATTCACACCTAAACATAGTAAATCTGATAAATAAAAAAAACCTTAGTTTTATGGTATAGTTTGCGTGAGTCCTTAAGTCCTCGGGGCATTTTCTCATCCGGTACCCTAAGGCCGTCCGGTTTGGGTGTTACCAACTAAAGGCTCGTTACAATGGCAGATTAGAAAGCCTAATATAACTAAATAATAATACCACCAAAAATAAAAAAATAAATAAATAAGTCATAAGAGTTAGAGTTAAAGAACCTTTAGTCAAAATTTTACGGTCACGAAGGTGCATATGACTTAGGGTAAAGTAATAGACTAGATGAGAAATATAATTTGACTCCTTGCTTTGATTGATAACAAGTTTTGAATAGAGACTAAGTTTAGGAATGAAAAATTTGACTTTCCTATAACATATAGATTACTTGAACTACAATAATACTTCAAATATTTTCTCTTTCAAAATGCTTTTCGAGAAACTCTTCGTTTTTTTTCTTTATGAATTTTGTGGGTGTAATCCACTGAAAACCCTCACGAGATAAAATTCGCTATCTAGGGATAACATAGGGGTTTAACGGTTTGTTGCACATGCTCAGTGCAATCGACTGACTTGCGAAAGTTGTCCAATAATTTCTTAGAATTAGTTTTGATGTTTTGCTCAAGAGCGAGCAAAAGATAAGTGTGGGGATGCGATTGGTCACTAATATTGCATATATATTGTCACATTTCAATATTATTATCTAATAAATTATGTTATTTAGTCTTATTTTTATTTAATAATATGCAGGCCCATTACTAATGGAGGTGGAGAAGAAATGAGCCTAAAAGCCCACTTTAATTCTGATTTAAATCTTAATTAAAGAGGAGACAAATATTCAAGAGATAAAGATAATTTTAGCTGAAGATCAATACATATCACGGAGGATCACATCAAATAAAACCAGTTAATTCAGATCCAAATCGGTTAGCTTGAGGATCACCGAAGATCAGATCAAAATCAGAGATCAAATAAGAAATCTAACTGGATAAAAAGGGATAAAACCAAGCGATATAGAATCTCTCCCTAGATGTAGCCACATCCAGGCCGCGAAAACACGGCTTTGGCCGCATTTCCACGGCCATCTGGTGAAGATAAGGGTGTGTTTTCTCCCCTTATCTCCTCACTCCTCTCCCCTCTGGGTTTTTGTCTATAAAAGGCAGGATGTTTACTAAAGAAGGCCCCGAAAATTAGTTTAAGTTTCTTACTTTAATTTTAGAATTTAGGATCATTGTTAGATGGTTTATGAGAAGTTATTTTCTTTTGTAGTTCAGTCCAGAAATAAGTGAGAGAGAGGAAAAGAGTGTGTAATTGACCATTGAAGTGACAATCAAAGGGGATTCATTATTGCTTATCTCTGCTCAAACTTTACTAGTATGTCATTGTTTTTATTTCATTTTATTGTTTTCTTTTCCATTGTTATGAGTAGCTAGATTGATTTTCTGGGCTCACTATTCTTCTTCTTTTATGATGTTTTTCTTCTTGGTCGATCTCTATTAAAAGAACTCAATGAATCATATAGATGCCTAGATTAAGTTTTGCATATTGGTAAGTATTTTTGAAGGCACATGAGGATGGGAAATGATTTGAACTAACTCTTAAAGTAGATCTTAAAATGAACTTTTTTTATTCCATACTTGCTTTAATGCTTTGATGGTTTAATATTTAATTTAAAGAATGATTTCAAATCTTAAGTTCAATTTCTAAAAACTATATTATGTGTTTTACTTGATCTCTTTTTACATGACTTAAATCTTCGCCTATGATCTCAATGAGGCATTTTAAACTTTCAAGGGAATGACAAATGGTTGAACAATAGAATAGTGAGCCCGATTTTTTTTTAATTAAAAACAAACAAACACAATCACTCTAAAGCCTTTTAAAGATCAGTTTCTCTAAAATCTTTTCTAAGTTTTTAAGTTTTCTTTGAATCATCTCTCTACTCTCCATTCTCTTTTCACTTTAAAAAATACCAACACCATTCTTTACTTTTGAAACAATACATCGAAATGCTTACATCGCATTCCTTCTCGTGGACACGACCCGTTAGCCCTAGGCTACACGGTAATTCTCACTACTTTTCTTCAATCATTTGATTTTTTTCACCCCTTAGTTGATGAGTGACAAAAAAGGGGAGTAGATGTTTAGCTTCAAGATCGCATCTAGAACTCAAGAGGAGTCAAGCTCATGGATCGTGTTTGAATTAAGTCGTCTTAGAAAAGAAGATCGACAAGAAGACTTCAGTTTAGATTGTTTAGTTTTGTTTAGATCTTATGTAAAGATAGTTTAGTTTTGATATGCTCAAGTACTCACACACACAAAAGTTCGGTTTAACCGTTTTGGATTTTCAAGAATACATATATTGTTTTCATGAATAGATTTCAATCAAAAGAAGTTTATATGTATATTAGATTTTATCCATATACATTGATGATTCAATATGTTTAGAAAAAATTATTTTGATGATTCTAGTTCATGGTTTTAAGTTTGTTTTTATCAAAACTTATTTTGAAATTTAATGTCAAAAACATAGATATATCATTTATATGTTCATTGAATTCAACCCATACACACTATGCTTCAAATGTGTTTCTATATCTTGTTTTTGTATCTATACAAGTTTAGGAGAAAAGAATTTTCATTTCAAATTTAAGTTTGGGAAAATATAGTTTTCGATTTAAGCTTTAAATTCTATGCCTCAAAAATAGTTCAAATTGTTTGT
Source organism: Agave tequilana (assembly GCA_038442645.1). NCBI lineage: Eukaryota > Viridiplantae > Streptophyta > Magnoliopsida > Asparagales > Asparagaceae > Agave > Agave tequilana. The sequence continues at coordinate 72,033 of JAVJIF010018477.1, forward strand.
AATATGTATTGATTTTGTATCACACATATTTGTACTTCAAAATATTTCAATGAACCTATTTTTGTGGAATTTATGGGATTTAATAAAATTTTTATGGGTTTTAAAAAGTTACATTTTCAATCCTATAAACCCTAGCTTTGGGTTGTTGGCGATCGACCGAACTAGGGCTCGGTCAACCGACGTGCACAAGAACGTGCACAGCCCACAGCGGTCGACCGACCCAGTCGACCGACTGAAAGAGACTTGGTCTATGTTAGGCCTAGTCGACCGAGGTCGACCGAGCGGTCGATCGACCTAGCCTGGCCAGGGTGCGATCGACCGGACGGTCGACCGAAAACCCTCAGTAGTCAGATTTTGACCGTTGGCCGGTCGACCACCTGGTCGACCGACATGCCATCTGGCCTGGGTATTGAGCCCCAGCGGCTAGTTTTTGTAACCCTTATAAATTGGGGTCCTTAAGGCCAGCTTTAGACAAGTTTTTCAAGAGCCAATTTTTCTCACTTCTCCTAAGTTTTCAGCAAGTTTTTAAAGCAAGTTTTAGAGCTTCAAATCGCATATCTTATTTGTTTCAAAGTTTTGAAAAATCAAAAGAAAATAAGTTCTTGGGAATCTAGTTTTGTTCTTCAATTTCTTCATCTATCAAGAAGTTTTTTCCAATAGTTTTCTTTGTGTTTTTTTTTCCAAAAACTTTGTATACACATATACTTGAGTTTTTCATTGCTTATCTATCCTCTAGGATCTTATATTGTGAGAAGAGTTTTGGTTGCAATCTTTTGAGATCACCAAGAGTGTAATCTTAGTGATCACTAAGTTTTTATTTCTCTTTACTTTGTGATTAGGCTTTGTGTCTTTCTCTTGTGTAGAGGAGTGAGAGTTGGAGTTGTGTACTCCAGTTTGTATTTGTAATTTCTCGGTGGAGGTCCCTTTGTGGAAGATCCTTAGTGGATAGTTGAAATCCTTCTGTGTGAAGGCGGAGACGTAGAGCAGTGGCTCAAATCTCGAAACATATCTTGGTGCTTGCGTTTGGATCTTTCTCTCAACTCTCATCTCTTTATTTCTTGCATTGTTATTATTGTTCAAATTCATATACATGCTAGATATTGTTTGTGTGCTCATACTTGTGTTCAATAAGAGAGCTATTAAAGTACCTCAACTCTTAGAGAAATCATGAGGAGTAGTTCTAGAGCCCTTCACGGGAAATTCGGACTCACTCTTGATTACACTTTGTGTGTTAGAATTAAGTTTTAATTTCGCATTATTTGTCTTAAATTAGTACTACACCTATTCACCCCCCTCTAGGTGTACTTTCAGTTGGTGCTTCACATAAGACATGTTTGTCCCTACACAGTGAAAAGTTAGATCTCAATTTAGCATTTGGTCTTCTATTGTGAAGAAAGTTGAGCTTGCAAGGAGACTCTTTGTTTAAGAGGGGATTATTGAGTTGGATGTCGAACAAAAAGTCCCATATCGGCTAGAAATGGGGATGGTCTTAGGTATATAAGGATTTGGGCAACTCCAATTAATAGGCTAGTCTTTTGGGATGGTGCCCCATGTTCTTCAATTGTCTACCTTGCACCGCTACTCTGAGGTCAACACCACCCGAGGAAATCATAACAACCCCATAAGCTACGCCATCTCCAACACCCTCACGATGCGGTCACAACACCCTCAGCCACAACAAATTCCCAATCTGCTCACCTGTAAGAGATAAAGCAAGGAATAATAGAAGCGGGTTCAAATCCAATTTGACCCGACCCAAGTTCATATTTAAAGAGTTATCGGGTTTAAGTTATCAAACCCATCACAATTCCAGATCCGATCCAAAAACCTGGTTTCAAGTTAGCATCCAAACATTGTCACATCATCAGTACAGCATGTTTTCATTTTCGGACTATATCTCATCCGTTCGGAGTTTGATTCGCACGATTCTTGAGGTGCTAAACACGTGGAGACGAGCTCTACACATCTGCAGCTATCACATGACACTGAGATCTATATTATCCTCAGTATCCATCCTCATCTTCGTCCACACCCACCGCCGATGATCCATCACCAACATCTCTTGCATCACCAACTTCAAAATTCCCTGCCGTCAACCGAGAGTCGATCAACAAGATAATCCCCTGCCATCAATGAGAGTCGATCGAAGAGGTCAAAACCTCCATCCCCGCCGATCGAAGAGCCTGATCGCTGAAGTTTGAGTTCGAGGATCTCTCATAACCTCCATCCCCGCCGATCGAAGAGCCTGATCGCTAAAGTTTGAGCTCGAGGATCTCTCATAACCTCCATCCCTGCCGATCGAAGAGCCCGATCGCTAAAGTTTGAGCTCGAGGATCTCTCATAACCTCCATCCCTATTGAGTTCAAGGATCTATCAAAACCTTTGTTCCAATTGAGTTTGGGAATCTCTAAAATCCTAATTTTTAAAATTTTTATTATTTTTTATTTTTGGGCAATTGGGATTTTTTGAGTTTTTGGTGCAAACTCATATTGTTTGTCCCACCATGAGTTTGAGAGGGGTGTAAAGAGTAGTATTACGATTAGAATGTATATTGTATTAGAACTATAATAGAAGTAGAGTTTTCATTATTATGCAATTGTATCTCTATATATTTGGGCATTGCCCTCATCATCAATAATAACAACATATTTGGGTTTATATATGAACGTTTTATTATTATTTATGCATATATACATGTTTTCATTTTCGGACTATATCTCATTTGTTCGGAGTTCGGTTCGCGCGATTCTTGAAGTGCTAGACTCATGGACACCAGCTCTAAACATCTGCAGCCATCACATGACACTAAGATCTTTATTATCCTCAGTATCCATTCTCATCTTCAACCACACCCACCGCCGATAATCCAACACCAACATCTCCTGCATCACCAACTTCAAAATCCTCTGCCGTCAATCGCGAGTTGATCAACAAGATAATCCCCTGCCATTGATGAGAGTCGATCAAAGAGTTCAAAACCTCCATCCCCGTCGATCAAAAAGCCTGATCGCTAAAGTTTGAGTTCTAGGATCTCTCAAAACCTCCATCTCCGCCGATCGACGAGCCTGATCGCTGAAGTTTGAGTTCGAGAATCTTTCATAACCTTCAGCCCTATTGAGTTCAAGGATCTATCAAAACCTCTGTTCCAATTGAGTTTGAGAATCTCTAAAATCCTAATTTTTAGAATTTTTATTTTTTTTTTAATTTTTGGCAATTGGATTTTTTTGAGTTTTTGGTGCAAACTCATATTGTTTGACCAACCATGAGTTTGAGGGGTGCGTGAAGAGTAGTATTATGATTAGAATATATATTGTATTAGAACTATATTAGAAATAGAGTTTTTCATTATTATGCAATTGTATCTCTATATATTTGGACATTGTCCTCATCATCAATAACATTAGCAATTATAGTTTTCCCTTTCTTAATTATTGTTGCGTATCGATGATAATCAATTGAAACTTTGCTGTGATGCCATGTCACAATAATTGAGAAAGAGAAAACTATAATTGTTGTTGTTATTGATCATGAGGGCAATGCCCAAATATATAGAGATACAATTACATAATAATGAAAACTCTATTTCTAATATAATTCTAATACAATATGTATTCTAATTCTAATACTACTCTTAATAATTTTGTGTCTGAGAAGTTACGCTTTTGTCCAAGAGTACCATGTGTGTGTTGGAAGGAACTCTGATTTTATTATTGCTGTATCTTGATTTTATTCTGTGAATCAGTCTTTTTGGACAGAGGCATTGGAACCATTAACCTTCATGATCAGATAAGGTCTCTTCGTTCACAATAAGAAAATTTCAGGATCAAGTAGGCCTGCGTTTGGATCTTAGAAATTTGAATCGCGAATCTGACTTTGAAATGGATATTACTGTCCAATCTGTGCGAGATCATTTACATTGAAGTTAAAGTGGGAATTCATATTTCATTTTCAACAAATTTTAAACGTCACCTTCTGTGATTACTGACTTATTTGTTTATCGGAGCTTATAGTAGCTATCATTCTCGCATTTGTCCATGAATAATCATCTGTGAGATGAACTCCGAAAATGAAAAATGCACGCTCCGATGAGTGAGATGCTGAACTCCAGTTTATAGAGGGTAAATAAGAGAGCTTTTGGAGATTGAGAAAGAGCTTTCTACATGAAATGCAGTGAAAATTATCATAAAACAGAATTTATTCAGCAATACAACTGCCATTTTCTTTGCATCGTCAGGCTAATAAAAGAAGATATTTCCAGCCCATTTATTTGATGGCAGATGGTTGAATTTGATTCATATTAACATTATCAACAATTTCACATAGAAACATGTGTGGGCAGTTACAAATAGTTCAAGGGAGAAGAAAATCCCAATCAGCTAAGCTTCCAACAGATGATCAATCTTTGAGCATTGCATGATTGTTGGAAACATTCCTGCAAACAAGAGAAAGGCGTCAAAATTAGACAATGCTTCGAGAAAAAAAAGAACAGTATGGAAGTTTTCGAGTAGCTAACAAAATATCGGCAAACACAAATATGAAGGGATAAAGTGTCATATCTAATAATCAATCAAAATTAACCGATCTAATTGGTCAGGTCGGTGAAAATCAGGTAGGAAATTTTCCGTTCAATAAAATATTTCAAAATTTAAGAATCACCTTTCAATTCCCTTCCTTAGTTAAACACCAATTAGTCTGGTATTAATTACTCAAGTATTAATCAGTCTTTATAGAAACAATATATTAGCATAATATTTATAAACATATATATTTTAGCATAATCCCTGCAATAAGAATGATCAAAATATACAGGATATGGAGTGAGGTATGCATAAAGCGAATCTTTTAAGACAATTATGTCTCCCGTTACTATGTTTACGAATAATTGACGATGGTCTCTGAAGATACAGCACTCCTTCACGATATTTGTAAAATACAATGCAAAAGCCTGTACAGTCAAAATAAAATCGACCAGTACCTTTTGTTGGCCCAAGGTTATAATCACCCGTTTTAGTGTGTTTTGATGATTACAAAACATATACAGTTATTTGTGCTAATCATGTTTGTTGTTTTTAGTGTGTTTCAGGATTCTAATGAAACTAGAAGTTTTCTTCCTTAAAGGAAGGAGTTTTGACTCAAGTCACCTCAATTCGGGCTCAAGTATCAAGCTTGCAAGATCATATGGAGAAGCCCACTTGAAGAACTTGTAGTCCTTTATGTTGGAATTGAAGAATATAAAGCTGAATCTTCGAGATGAATTATGGCGAGATCCGTTGATCAAATCAACCGGATGATGGTTGGAGTGTGTTCTCCTTCCATTTGTGATGAACGTGGTATATTTACATGTTCAATTCCGACTTCGAATGAATGAGATATTCAAGTCCAAAGATTGCCTAATTCAAAGCCAAAAGGGACTAAATTTAGCTACAAGCATTTAGTCCCACATTGGCCATGTGATGGAAGTATATGGAGTATAAATAGAGAAAAAATGAGACCAAAGGGTGTGCCCTTTGGGTACTTGGAGTTTTCGCGCGCGAATAGGAGGGAACTATGCACGTACGTGCGTACGTGCACGCGCGGCCGGCGCCGGCGCCGGCGCCGGTGCCGGTGCCGGCCGGGCTCGGGCTCGGGTCCGTGGTCCGGGCCTGGGCCTGGTCTGAGTTCCCTACCTGGTTCTCTTTTTGAATCAGGGTCCGTTAATCCAACCCGCCCGCAAAAGGATTCGAAAACTCCAACGGGTGTCCGTCCGCGCGAACGGATCCGACCGTTCGCCAACCGCTGTCGGAAAACTGACAGAGCGGTTGATCGGTTGCGACGGTTCTGTCCGAACCGTCGCAACTGCTGGGATTTGGCGGACGAGAATACCCCTCCGGAGCGCTATAAAAAGCGCCCCAGGGGTCCATTCTCAGACACACCAAACTGAGATTCCTTTCTCTCTTCTGAAAGATCTCACTCTCTCTCTCTAAAGTTCTGACTCCGTTCTGAACTGGGCTCCAGTGAAGTAGGACTTCCAGGGCGACTTCCAACAGCGAAGTGGGAATCCACGATTTCCAGAAGTGACTTCCAACGAAGTGGGAATCCGCGACTTCCAAGTGAAGTGGGAATCCGAAGCTACTTCCTAAAGGAGATTCTGCCAAAATTCTTCAACCTTCCTACGTTCTCAACAGTGGGTGTTCCTCCAAAAGAGTAAGACAAATATTCATTTGAAATTTGTCATTATACCGCTGTTTTGCTAATCCTGTGTAGGTACTGGTTGACTACGGTTCGACCGTACGGTATTTGGTAGTGCTGTCCAAATACCGTGAAGAAGTGTTGTATCTTGGGAGACCAGCGTCCATTATCCCGTAAGCACCGGTGCGGGGGACGTAATTGTCTTAAGGAGATTCGCTGTAAGCGTACCTCACTTCAATTACTGTATAAGTGGACTAAGTCCTTTATACAGGGGATATACTTTATAGTATATCGAGATTGACTTAGATTCAGTCTAAGTGAAACTGTATAAGTGGATTAAATCCTTTATACAGGGGATATACTTTACAGTATATTGTGATTGACTTGGATTCAGTCTAATTGGTGCTTAAACCAAGGAAGGAAATTGAAAGGTGGTTCTTGAATTAAGGAACGTTCTTTGAACGGAAAACCTCCCACCTGATATTTGCCGACCTGGCCAATTAGATTGTTGATATCTCAGTGATCTTGATAAGTTGTCAGATTGATTCTTGTTAAGCAGAATACCCAACATTCTTAAGACAATTAGTATTGAAGTTACTAACTTCAGTTCTGCTTGAACTTACAGAAAAGATGTCTGATACAAATCAAGATACCTCCAGCAAGGCAACAAACATACCGCTCCAAGGTTTGATGCCTACTCCACTTCCTAACCCGAAGCGGGAGAAGCCAGGAAAGTTTGATGGCACAGAGTTCAAGAGGTGGCAACAGAAGATGCTCTTCTACTTGACCACTCTACATCTGGCCAAATTCCTGCAGGAGGATCCACCAGAACCCGGAATTGATCGGGACTCAGTCCTTGCAGTCGATGCTTGGACACAAGGTGATTTCCTTTGCCGAAATTATGTTCTTAATGGACTGGATGACTCTCTTTACAATGTCTACAGTCCGATCACTACGGCAAAGAAATTATGGGCCAGTCTTGACAAGAAATACAAGACTGAAGATGCTGGTACCAAGAAGTTCGTCGTTGGACGATTTCTGGAGTACAAAATGGTGGATAGCAAGACTGTCATCAGTCAGGTGCAAGAGTTCCAACTTATCTTGCACGAGATAGAGGCCGAAGGTATGATTCTTCCTGAAACTTTTCAGGTTGCAACCATCGTGGAGAAGCTCCCCCCTGCGTGGAGAGACTTCAAGAACTACCTGAAGCACAAGCGAAAGGAGCTAAAGTTGGAGGATCTCATTGTGAGGCTTCGTATAGAGGAGGACAACCGCAAGTCCGAGAAAAGGAGCAGCAAGAACTCCTACGAAGTAAAAGCAAATGTGATCGAGGACTCAAAGGGGAAAGCATCTACTTCCAAAAGCTTGAAGAGGAAGAAGCCTTCCCAGGGGTACAAAGGCAAGGCTCAAGACGGCAGAACCATGCGCTTCAAAGGGACCTGTTACATCTGCAACAAAGAAGGTCACAAAGCAAATGAATGCCGCAGCCGTCTAAAGAAGAACAAGAAAAGCCACCCACAGGCCAACATGACCAACCATGAATCACCAAGTCTTTCAGCTGTGGTGTCAGAAGTAAATCTGACAACCAATAACAAAGATTGGTGGGTAGACACGGGAGCTACTAGGCACATCTGCTCGGAGAAATTGTTATTCTCAGAATATCAAAGGCTAGAGCAAGATGAGCAATTATTCATGGGTAATTCAGCTTCCTCAAAGGTTGAAGGAAAGGGCAAGGTCATCCTGAAGTGGACATCGGGCAAAGAGCTTACTCTTAACGATGTCCTTCATGTTCCAGACATCCGCAAGAATCTGATCTCCGGATCAATACTTAGTAAGAAAGGATTTAGAATTGTATTTGAATCCGACAAATTTGTACTTACTAAGGGAGGGATGTATGTGGGAAAGGGCTATCTTGTTGATGGACTTTTTAAAGCCAATGTTGCAGTGGTTGATAAAAAGTCCATGTATTTGTACCCAAAGCTAATCAATAAAAGAAATTCTTCTGTTTATTTGCTTGAGTCTCCTAATTTGTGGCATGCTAGATTAGGGCATGTAAATTACAAGTCTTTAAAGAACTTGTCTAATCTGGGATATATTCCTAAACTCAACTTGGAAGAAATTCGCAAGTGTGAGGTTTGTGTTGAGGCCAAGTTGGCTAAAAATTCATTTCACTCAATAGATCGAAATACAGAACCTTTAGGGTTAATTCATAGCGATCTATGTGACTTGAAGTTTATGCCAACTAGAGGCGGTAAAAAGTATTTCATTACTTTTATCGATGACTGTACAAGATACTGTTATGTGTATCTTTTAAACAGTAAGGATGAGGCAATAAATATGTTTACAACATATAAAGCCGAAGTTGAGAATCAACTCAACAAGAAAATCAAGATTCTAAAATCCGATAGAGGCGGAGAATATGAATCAAATGATTTTAGTGAGTTATGTGCTAGTTTTGGTATAATACATCAAACTACAGCACCATACACTCCTCAGCAGAATGGAATTGCTGAACGGAAGAACAGAACTTTGAAGGAGATGGTTAACTCCATGCTCGTAAGTTCTGGAGCTCCGCAGAACTTGTGGGGGGAAGCTCTATTAACTGCAAATCATATTCTAAATAGAGTACCCCACAAGAAACTTGGTCTTATACCATTCGAGTTATGGCATGGAAGGACACCTTCCTACCATTACCTCAAAATGTGGGGGTGCCTTGCAAAGGTGCTGGCACCATTACCCAAAAAGACTAAGTTGGGAGCAAAAACTATAGACTGCATATTCATAGGCTATGCCTTGAATAGTAGTGCCTATAGGTTTCTGGTTCATAAATCAGAAATACCAGATATTCATGTAAACATGATTATCGAATCTCGAGATGCTGTGTTCTTTGAAGACATCTTTCCGTACAAACGGGAAGCAGATAAGACTTCTGGGAAAAGAACACACGAGATGGCGTTCAGGGACGAAAGCCCCGAGGAACCGAATGTTAATGCGGAAATTGAACCAAGAAGAAGTCAGAGATCTAGAATCTCAAAATCTTTTGGTCCAGATTTCATAGCATACGCTATTGAGAGCGAGCCTCAAACATTTAAAGAGGCTATGTCAACCCCAGAAGCACAAATGTGGAAAGAAGCTATAAATAGCGAAATAGAATCCATACTAAGTAATCATACTTGGGAATTGGTAAACTTGCCTCCTGGAAGTAAACCAATTGGGTGTAAGTGGATTTTCAAACGAAAATTAAAACCCGATGGATCTATCGATAAGTACAAGGCTAGATTAGTAGCCAAGGGTTATCGGCAAAAAGAAGGACTTGACTACTTCGATACATATTCACCAGTAACAAGAATAACGTCCATTCGGATGTTGATTGCGATTGCAGTATTGCACAACTTAGATATCCATCAAATGGATGTCAAGACTGCATTCTTAAATGGTGAATTAAATGAAGAAATTTATATGGAGCAACCAGAAGGATTTATAGTCAAGAACCAAGAACACAAGGTGTGTAAATTGGTAAAATCCTTATACGGTTTAAAGCAGGCTCCAAAACAATGGCATGAGAAATTTGATAGTGTCATGATCAAAGATGGATTCACTATCAATGAATGCGATAAGTGTGTTTACACTAAAACAGTTGGAGATGCATGTATCATTGTTTGTCTTTATGTAGACGACATGTTGATACTTGGGACTAATATTGAGATTATTAAGTCCACTAAAAGAATGTTATCCAACTGTTTTGATATGAAGGATCTGGGGGTTGCTGATGTAATTTTAGGAATTAAAATTACTAGAACACCAGATGGAATCAGTCTATCTCAATCTCACTACGTGGATAAGATGATAGAAAGATTCAAGGATCATGGGATAAAAGAGAATACAAATCCTTTTCTCCCACACGTCCACCTTCATAAGAATACAGGAACTGGAATACGCCAGTTGGAGTATTCTCAGATTATCGGAAGTCTAATGTATTTAATGAATTGCACTAGACCCGATATTGCTTACGCTGTAAGCAAGTTAAGTAGATATACTAGCAATCCTAGTGATCTACATTGGACCGCTCTACTACGAGTATTGGGTTACGTATCACATACCAAGGAATATGCCTTGAGATATGGAAAGTATCCTCCTGTACTGGAAGGATACAGTGATGCTAATTGGATTGCAGATTCTGAGGAATCAAAATCAACTAGCGGATACGTATTTACTCTAGCAGGAGCAGCGGTATCATGGAAATCTTCTAAGCAAACATGTATTGCCCGTTCCACTATGGAATCGGAATTCATAGCCTTAGATAAGGCTGGAGAAGAAGCTGAATGGCTTCGACAATTCTTAGAAGATATACCGTTATGGCAAAAGCCAGTGCCCGCTATATGTATACACTGCGATAATCAAGCAGCTATATCTAGGGCACAAAATGTTATATACAACGGTAAGTCTAGACATATTCGTCGTAGACATAATACCGTGAAGCAGTTGCTCTCAAATGAAATTATCTCTATTGACTTTGTATCGTCAAAGGATAATTTAGCGGATCCGCTTACTAAAGGTTTAAGTGGAGAGCGTATAAACTGCGCATCGAGGGGAATGGGTCTAAAAGCCTAACCTTACCAAGTCAGCTTAATGGAAACCTCACTTAGCGACTGGAGATCCCACGGACTAAGTTCAAGAGGAAAAACTAGTTATGATTGACTCAGCAAGTATGCACTTGGAGCTTGACTCCAATCCATTCCTATGGTGCACATAAGTGCTTTTCTACAAGTGGGTTAAGGATAAGCTTAACGCTTTTAATGATGCCTATATCTTGTTACTAAACAAGTGGAGTAGAGTAGACTACTCTTAATAGGTCCATCACCTATGTGAGTATAGAGTTGGGTCGGCTCTTTGGGAATTTCTATGGAGGCTGTTATTCCCTAAAGATACTCTCTGAAACCAAGAATGTCCAGGGCCAAAACGGACACAACAGAGAACCAAAGTTGATTTGGAAAGTCACTGTGTGAAGCTTGTTGACTAGGCTTACACTAACGGCTAACAGTTCAAGACCTAGTTCACTGATTAGCCAGTAAGTCCGATAAAGCTTTCACTATGGAAGGTTCAAGACCTAGTTCACCTATCCTTATGTAGTTTCTTTTCTCAAGTACCTTACACAATAGAGTCAGTCTCTTTGTGTGTCATTTCCTTGAATCTCCATTCATTGTGGGGGATTGTTGGAATTGAAGAATATAAAGCTGAATCTTCGAGATGAATTATGACGAGATCCGTTGATCAAATCAACCGGATGATGGTTGGAGTGTGTTCTCCTTCCATTTGTGATGAACGTGGTATATTTACATGTTCAATTCCGACTTCGAATGAATGAGATATTCAAGTCCAAAGATTGCCTAATTCAAAGCCAAAAGGGACTAAATTTAGCTACAAGCATTTAGTCCCACATTGGCCATGTGATGGAAGTATATGGAGTATAAATAGAGAAAAAATGAGACCAAAGGGTGTGCCCTTTGGGTACTTGGAGTTTTCGCGCGCGAATAGGAGGGAACTATGCACGTACGTGCGTACGTGCACGCGCGCCGCCGCTGGCGGCGGCGGCCGGCCGGCCGGTGCCGGGCCGGGCTCGGGCTCGGTCCGTGGTCCGGGCCTGGGCCTGGTCTGAGTTCCCTACCTGGTTCTCTTTTTGAATCAGGGTCCGTTAATCCAACCCGCCCGCAAAAGGATTCGAAAACTCCAACGGGTGTCCGTCCGCGCGAACGGATCCGACCATTCGCCAACCGCTGTCGGAAAACTGACAGAGCGGTTGATCGGTTGCGACGGTTCTGTCCGAACCGTCGCAACTGCTGGGATTTGGCGGACGAGAATACCCCTCCGGAGCGCTATAAAAAGCGCCCCAGGGGTCCATTCTCAGACACACCAAACTGAGATTCCTTTCTCTCTTCTGAAAGATCTCACTCTCTCTCTCTAAAGTTCTGACTCCGTTCTGAACTGGGCTCCAGTGAAGTAGGACTTCCAGGGCGACTTCCAACAGCGAAGTGGGAATCCACGATTTCCAGAAGTGACTTCCAACGAAGTGGGAATCCGCGACTTCCAAGTGAAGTGGGAATCCGAAGCTACTTCCTAAAGGAGATTCTGCCAAAATTCTTCAACCTTCCTACGTTCTCAACAGTGGGTGTTCCTCCAAAAGAGTAAGACAAATATTCATTTGAAATTTGTCATTATACCGCTGTTTTGCTAATCCTGTGTAGGTACTGGTTGACTACGGTTCGACCGTACGGTATTTGGTAGTGCTGTCCAAATACCGTGAAGAAGTGTTGTATCTTGGGAGACCAGCGTCCATTATCCCGTAAGCACCGGTGCGGGGGACGTAATTGTCTTAAGGAGATTCGCTGTAAGCGTACCTCACTTCAATTACTGTATAAGTGGACTAAGTCCTTTATACAGGGGATATACTTTATAGTATATCGAGATTGACTTAGATTCAGTCTAAGTGAAACTGTATAAGTGGATTAAATCCTTTATACAGGGGATATACTTTACAGTATATTGTGATTGACTTGGATTCAGTCTAATTGGTGCTTAAACCAAGGAAGGAAATTGAAAGGTGGTTCTTGAATTAAGGAACGTTCTTTGAACGGAAAACCTCCCACCTGATATTTGCCGACCTGGCCAATTAGATTGTTGATATCTCAGTGATCTTGATAAGTTGTCAGATTGATTCTTGTTAAGCAGAATACCCAACACTTTAGAACCAATGTAAGAAATAATTTGTTAAAGTTTGAGTTTTGAAAAATTGGCTTTAGGATACACACACATATTTTTATACAAGTTTTCATGTTTAGCTTTTGTTTCTAAGTTTCATGCCTTGACAACTATACATGACTCTAACTTTTTTACAAAGATATATATCATGTTTATAATCATGTATGTTTACCCTTTTCAAGCATGATACTTAGCTATCTATACTTCAAAATATTTTACAAAAAATTTCAAGTTCTGGTTTCTTGCTGTTTTTCTGTTTCAGGCAAGACCGGCCGACCGGACCGGTCGACCGGAGCTTATATCCAGGACGTGCACGCTTGTGCATGTCTGTCGGCCGACCGCCGGGTCGACCGACTGAAAGCAGTTTTGCTCTCGGGTTTTCTGGGTCGACCGCCCGATCGACCGCCTTCAGAAAACTGTGTTTCATTTTAGAGGACGGTCGACCGAGCGGTCGACCCGAGCCCAACGGCTACTGCCAGCAGGGCGGACGGCCGACCGGACCGGTCAACCGCCAGGCCTGCAGAGCCCCAACGGCTCTTTCCTCTTTGGTGCTATTCTGAAATCTGTTTTTAGGACTGTTTTTTGGCAGACTTTTTCTGGGTTTATAGAATTTTTTCAGATCAAATAAGCTTAAAATAAATAAGTTTTAATCCCTTCTTCTCCCTATAAATAGAGGAGAATGGTCTCTTGAAAAATAACCAAGAAAAATCCTTAAGCTTTCAAAGTTTTAAAAGAGAAGAAAAGTTTTAAGCTCTCCATTTCTTCATTCATTCTTGAGCTTGTTTTCAGTTGTGTTTTCTAGCAAAGATCATTCTACAACTGAGTTTTTCTCACTACACTTCTTAGAGCCAAAATTCTCTACTCAATCTATAAGGAAGCTGTAAAGAGAGAAGTGTTTGTAAAGAGTTTGTGATCCTTTTAGAGATCACTTGGCTACTTGTTACTCTTTGTTCATCTTGTGGAGACACCTCTTCGGTAGAGGTTCTTGTAAGTGGTGGAGCTCGTTGCTCCGGTCTTTGGTAAACCTTGTAAGCATCCTCGGTGGATAGTGGAAACCCTTCACGGAGGTGAAGGCGGGGAGTAGAGCGGTGGCTCGAACCTCGAAACAAATACTTGTGTTTGCGATTGTCTTTTGCTCTTACTCTCTATTTCGCTTTACTTTCAATTACTATCCTTTACTCATTGTTTCTAGTTTGTGATATTGCTTCAATTACTTGTGATATATCTTGTGTGCACATCATCATTGCATATTTTTTATTTCTTGTTTAAAAAGTTTGTTAGATTAGCAATTACACCTATTCACCCCCCCTCTAAGTGTTTTTCAATTGGTATCAGAGCCCAGGTCTCTAGGCTCTTGGCTTAACAACCTTAGAGAGATCCTATTTTTGCTAATCATTTCTTACATTTCCACTTAGTAAATATGGCCGATGGAATTAAGACCCCTCCTAAGTTTGATGGACTTAACTTTCCCATATGGAATGTTAAGATGACCGTTTTCTTGCAATCTCTAGGAAGTCGAGTTGCAAAGGCCGTGACCAAACCCTTTAGTGCACCCCCCGGTGATGAATCCACTTAGTTCGAAATTGAGACTAAGGAATTTGATGCCAATGCTAGGGCTCATTATGCACTCATTCAAGCCCTTAATGATGATGATATAGCTAGAGTTATTCATTGCAAGTCCGCATATAAAATTTGGACACATTTGCTAGTTACACATGAGGGGACTTCACAAGTGAAGAGGGCTAAAATAGACCTTCTTCGGTCCCAATATGAGAACTTTTGTATGCAAGAAAATGAAACCATAGATGATATGGTTACAAGATTTACAAAGATCACTAATGGACTTTCTTCTCTAGGTGATGCTATCGACAATGACCAAAGAGTAAGAAAGATCATCCGGGCTCTTCCTCCTTCATGGGAAGTCAAAGCAACTACCTTGAAGGAACTCAATGGCAAGGAGGAGATGGAGCTTATAGGTCTCATTGGGAACCTCAAAACCCATGAGATGGAGAGAAAAGTTAGGGAGGACATGGCTCCTTCCAAGAAGAAATCAATTGCCTTCAAGAGTCAATCCTCATACTCCGACGAAGACAATGAAGAAGAAGATGACGAAGAGCTCTCACTTCTCGTTAAGAATGTCCAGAGGATGTATAACAAGGCTAAGTTTCAAGGAAGAAGGAGATGGCAAGGAGGCAAAGAAGAAAGAAAGATAATTTGCTTCAATTGCCAAAGACCGGGTCACATTGTTGCGGAGTGCCAGGATAAAGTGAAGCCCTCCACCTCAAAGAAGCCTTACAAGAAGAAAGCATTGAAGGCTACATGGGATTCCGAGAGCGAATTCGAGGAGGAAGTTGACACCGCCAACATGTGCTTCATGGCTAATGAAAGCACAAGCAAGGTAACCCCTTCCACTTCTCTTGATAATGAACTTTCCATGGATGAAATAGGAGAAGCATTTGTAGAACTTTCACATAACTATGATTTTCTTAAGAAAAAGTATTTAAAAATGAAAAAGAAAAATAAGTCTCTTAATCATCAAGTTTGTACTCTTTCCAAAGAAAAAGATGAATTACTTTCTACTTAGATTTTCACCCAAAAGATTTTGATAACTATAAGATTTCTTGCAAGGGTAAGTTTCCACAAGTTAATGAAAATGAGATTTCCATGCTAAAAGAGAAAATTGATTCTTTAGGAGTTGTTTTGAAAAAGTGTGAATTTGACAAGAATAGGCTTGAGGCTATGTTTCCTAAGAAACAAGCCCTAAGAAACAACCCCATGTTATGCATGCTCATATTCATAAATCACAACCTTTACATCATGCCAAATCCCACAAATATGCTCACACTTCACACACACATCATGCATTCATGTATGGTAAAGTGTTTTCATGTTCATATTGTGGCCGTAAAGGTCACTTAGTTAAGTTTTGTTATGATAGACTAAATGCATCTCGTCATAATGTTTGGGTTCGAAATATTAACTTTCAAGGACCCAAGAAAATTTGGGTACCAAAATCAATGAATTTGTTGAATGATGTAGGTACCTTCTAAAGCCCAACGACGTAGAGGATTGTGGTATCTTGATAGTGGTTGCTCAAGGCACATGACTTGGGACATCAACAACTTTGCAACCCTATCAAGGTACCATGAAGGTGGCACCGTCACCTTCGGAGATAATGCCAAGGGTAAAATCATCGGTATTGGTAATGTTAAACTTGGTACATCCCCTTTAATAGAAAATGTAGTTTTAGTTGATGGCCTTAAGCATAATCTCTTGAGTGTTAGTCAACTTTGTGACAAAGGTTTTGATGTTATTTTTGATAATGTAGTTTGTAAAGTTATTGATAGAATATCTAATACTTGTGTATTTTTCGGTTTTCGTGAAAACAATGTTTATATGATTGATATGTCTAATATGTCTTGTAATATTACTTGTTTAAAAGCCCTCAATGATGACTCTTGGTTGTGGCATAGAAGATTAGGCCACATTTCTTTTGACCATATATCTAGGTTAAACACAAAGGAAATGGTGAAAGGTATTCCTTGCTTGAATTTTGAAAAGGACCGGGTTTGTGATGCATGTCAATTTAGGAAACAAACCAAGTCTTCTTTCAAATCAATTAAGGATATCATGACATCACGTCCTTTGGAGTTGATCCATATGGATTTATTTGGTCCTACTCAAACCAAAAGTCTAAGTGGGAATCGTTTTGCATTTGTTTTGGTTGATGACTTTTCGCGTTTTACTTGGGTTTTCTTTTTGGAACACAAAAATCAAGCCTTTTCACATTTTCAAGCCTTTAAGAAAAGAGTTGAAAAGGAAAAAGATACTTCAATTTTAAGAATAAGAAGTGATAGAGGAGGTGAGTTCATTAACCTACCCTTTACCACTTTTTGTGAAGAACATGGAATTAAGCATGAACTTTCTTGTCCTAGAACTCCACAACAAAATGGAGTAGTTGAACGGAAAAATCGAACTTTACAAGAGATGGCTAGGACAATGCTAAGTGAATATGGTCTACCACATTATTTGTGGGCCGAGACCGTTAATACATCATGATATATATCAAATCGTGTTTTCTTCTGTAAAAATACTTCAAAAACTTCTTTTGAAATGTACTTTTCTAGAAAACCAAATGTTTCATATTTCAAGGTTTTGGATGCAAATGTTTTGTTTTAAATACGAAAGATAATTTAGGAAAATTTGATGCTAGATCTTATGAGGCTATTTTTGTTGGTTATTCTAACACTAGTAAGGCTTATAGAATCTTCAATAGATCATCTTTGACTATTGAGGAATCTATACATGTTAAGTTTGAAGAATCTAACTTGTTTGTTAAGAATGTTGTAGAAATAGATGCATTGGATGAAGGCTTGGAGAAAGTGACCTTGAAGGATACACCTACTATGGGAGACAAGCCAAAGGATGATGAAGAAAGTGAAGCTAAAGTAGAAGAGGCTCAAGGAAATGAAATTCAATCAATTGAAGTAGAGCCTACTCAATAACTTCCAAAGGATTGGAGATACAATCCTCATCATCCCAAGGACCTCGTCATAGGTGAAGTATCTAAAGGGGTAATCACTCGCTCTAAACTTCATGATTTTTGTGGACATTATGTATTTATTTCTCATGTTGAACCCAAGAACGTCCTCGAAGCCGAGGCCGATTCGTATTGGTTGCTAGCCATGCAAGAGGAACTCAATCAATTTGAGCGCAACCAAGTTTGACACCTTGTTCCTAGGCCCCACGATAGACCAACAATTGGTACTAAGTGGATCTTTAAGAACAAGTTGGATGAATCGGGTAACGTAGTTAGAAATAAAGCTAGGTTAGTGGCCCAAGGTTACACTCAAATCGAAGGAATCAATTTTGAAGAAACCTTTTCACCCGTAGCACGGCTTGAAGCCATACGGATGACACTAGCATTTGCCTCATATAAAGATTTTAAATTATTTCAAATGGATGTTAAAAGTACTTTTCTAAATGGTTTTATTGAAGAGGAGGTGTATGTTGAACAAGCCCCCGGGTTTGTTGATCCTACACATCCGGATTTTGTGTTTAAATTAGATAAAGCTCTTTATGGCTTAAAACAAGCCCCTAGGGCTTGGTATGAAAGACTTTCTTCATTTTTAATTTCAAATGGTTTTAAGAAAGGTAAAATTAACACGACATTGTTTACAAAACATATAGATAATGATATTCTTATTGTGCAAATTTATATGGATGATATTATTTTTGGTTCTACTAATGAATCTCTTTGCCAAGCTTTTGAGTCATGCATGAAGGATGAATTTGAAATGTCTATGATGGGGGAGCTCAACTATTTCCTTGGACTCCAAATCAAGCAAAAGAAGGATGGGATCTTCATCAATCAAGCCAAGTACACAAAGGAACTAATCAAAAGGTTCGGGCTTGAAGGAGCTAAAGTGAGTAAAACTCCCATGGCAACAACTACAAAGCTTGATAAGGATGAACAAGGTAAAAGTGTAGACATTAAGCTTTATCGTAGCATGATTGGTAGTTTATTGTATTTGACGGCTAGTAGGCCGGATATCATGTTTTCCGTTTGTCTTTGTGCTCGTTTTCAATCATGTCCTAAAGAGTCTCATATAATTGCGGTTAAACGCATAATTAGATACCTTAAGGGCACTATTGAAATGGGTTTGTGGTATCCGAAAACCGGACTATTTGAAATGAAGAGTTTTCGGATGCCGACTATGCGGGTTGTAGGGTAGATAGGAAGAGTACAAGTGGAACATGTCAATTTCTTGGTAATTGTCTTGTTTCTTGGTCTTCCAAAAAGCAAAATTCGGTAGCCCTTTCAACCGCCGAGGCAGAGTATGTTGCAGCCGGAGCTTGTTGTGCATAAGTTCTTTGGATGAAACATACTCTCCTTGACTATGATTTGCATTTTGATCATGTTAAAATATTTTGTGATAATACTAGTACAATTCATATGACAAAGAATGCAAATCAACATAGTAAAACCAAACACATTGACATTAGATATCACTTTCTTAGAGATCATTATGAGAAAGGTGATATTGATATTGATTATGTTTCTACCGATTTTCAACTTGCCGATATTTTACAAAACCTCTAGACTATGCTAGATTTTCCTTTATTTGTGGTGAGTTGAATGTTTGCATTATGGATTCTTAAAGATAAACATTTCTTTTGGTTGTTTTGTTTCACCCTTTTTGATGTATGACAAAAAGGGGGAGAAAAAGAAAAGAGTAAATTTGTGAGTTTTCTATAAGTTTGTTGTTTATTTGAATTTTCTATGTTATTTGAATTTTCTATAAGTTTATTGTTTTTTGACAAAAACTATTATGATTCAATGCTTTATGTATTTTGCTTCTCATAGTCATTCTTTATACATAGCATTAATTGAGGGGGAGCTTCCAAGCTCCTCTTCCTTTTTTGTTTAAATAACTTATATGTTTTGTCATCATCAAAAAGGGAGAGATTGTTGGCCCAAGGTTACAATCACCCGTTTTAGTGTGTTTTGATGATTACAAAACATATACAGTTATTTGTACTAATCATGTTTGTTGTTTTTAGTGTGTTTCAGGGTTCTAATGAAACTAGAAGTTTTCTTCCTTAAAGGAAGGAGTTTTGACTCAAGTCACCTCAATTCGGGCTCAAGTATCAAGCTTGCAAGATCATATGGAGAAGCCCACTTGAAGAACTTGTAGTCCTTTAGAACCAATGTAAGAAATAGTTTGTTAAAGTTTGAGTTTTGAAAAATTGGCTCTAGTATACACACACATATTTTTATGTTTTTGCATATATTAAGTTTTATTGGTATCTAGAGCATCTAGTGTTTTTGTTAATGTTTTATTAATTTAATTAGTATCTAGAGCCTCTAGAACATGTTTATGTGTTTTATGCATGTTGATGCATACATGTTTATGTACATTCATTGCATATCTCTTGTTTATTTGTTTATGCATGAGTTAAGGGGGAGCTTCTTTGAAGCTTAACTTTAATCCATGCATATATAACTCCATGAGTTTTGTCATCATCAAAAAGGGGGAGATTGTTGGCCAAAAGGCCTTCCACCCTAGTTTTGATGATGATTAACTCATGTAGTTATGTTTACTAATAATCTTGTGTTGTTTAAGTTTCAGATCATTAACCAAGATATTAGTTGGTGATTAGCTTCAACAAAGGAGTTTAGAAGCTTTTCATGGTGATTCCAGGGCCAAAGCTTCATGATCACACATTGCCTAGCCCATGGATGGAGTTTTGGAGCAAGTCAACTTGAAGATGAAGATCATCAAGAAGACTTAGGTATACATAGTTTAGATAGTGTGTTTTAGATCCATTTGTAAAGCTTAGTATAGTTGATATGCTCAAGTGCACAAACACACACGTTTTCATGTTTTGGATTTGGTTTTTATGAATAATAGATCAAAACAAGTTTAATTTGTTTATATGTATAGTAGATGGTTTCTATTTATACATGCATGCTTAAACTTCTTAAACAAACTTATTTTGACT
Source organism: Agave tequilana (assembly GCA_038442645.1). Lineage (NCBI taxonomy): Eukaryota > Viridiplantae > Streptophyta > Magnoliopsida > Asparagales > Asparagaceae > Agave > Agave tequilana. The sequence goes on from JAVJIF010018477.1 coordinate 92,463, forward strand.
ATCCTATTCATGTTTTGGAAAAATCAAGTTTGATAAAAATACAAGTTTTGTTTTGATAAATTTGCAAGACTCAAAAATGAATTGATATGATGATATATGTCTTGAAATTTTTATCACTTGTTTGTGTTTCAATATAAAATGTTAAAACAAGTTGTGTGGATTTTTAGAAGACTTAAAAGATTTTTCAAAATATTTTTAAACTGTTTTTCTGACCCAGATTTCTGTTCCGGCTTCAACTAGTCGACTAAGTCAACTGACCAAGTCGACTAGGATGAAGTCGGTCGACTGGGTCGGTCGACCGACGTGCACAAATCTGTGCACGTTTGGCAGCACTGGGACGGTCGACCCGGACGGTCGACCAGTCTGAGAGCAGTGCTCTCTGTTTGTTTGGTCGACCGATTCGGTCGACCGTGGTTGCCCAACGGTCACAATTCTGACCATTGGCGGTCGACCGGGCCGGTCGACCGTTAGCCTGTCAGGCTGCCACATCAGCCTAACGGCTAGTTTTCTGATGGGCCTATATAAACCCCAATTCTTTGGGATTTTGGCCAAGGTTTTTAGAAGAGAAAAATTCCCAGTTTTCCTGAGTTTAAAACAAGTTTTAAAAAGAGTTTTTGGGCTTTAAACTTCTCATCTTTATTGTTTTAGGTTTTTGGAAAAATCAAAGAAAAGAGTATTTTGGGAGATTTGTCTTGGTTTTTATTCTATATCTTTTGCAAGAATTTTCCCAAGTGTTTTTCTTTGTTGCTTGTTTTCCAAACACCTAGTTTTTCACACTTGAGCTATCTTCTATCCTAATCTATTTAGGATCTTGTTTTGTGAAAAAGAGAGAAAAGAGAAAGTGTTTGAGGTTAAGCCTCCAAGATTGTAAACCCTCCTTGCTTTTGTTGTATCCCTCTTTGGTAGAGGTTGATCGGAGTGATATTGAGTTTTGATCCCTCTTCGGTAGAGGTGATTGTGTTTGAGTTGTATTGGCTACGGGCCTTATCCCTCTTCGGTAGAGGTGGATTGTGGTTGTATTGCCTCGGTGGCATTGAGAGAGGAGTTCGGTACTCCTATAGTGGATTGGAAATCCTACACGGTGGTGTAGGCGGGGATGTAGAGCAAGGTGCTCGAACCTCGAAACATATCTTGTCTTAGCGTTTGATCCACTTGTCTCTCAACTCTCTCTCTCTTTACAATTGTGCAAAGCATCATTCATAACATCATATCATATTTGCTTGTGTTGAGCATTATTCATATTGCCACATCATTCATATTGCTTGTATTGCCTTGCATCTTTCATATTGCTATATCTTGTGTATGCTTGGTTGTTTGTGTGTGCCTCACTTATACTTAATCAACAAGAGCTTCACATAGCACCTCAACCCATTCAAGGGGAATCAAGAGGAGTTAGTCCAGAGCCCTTCACGGGGAATTCGGCTACACTTGTGTTGTATTAAGTTTGTGCAAGATTTGCATTAGCTTCCGCATTGAGCGCATTTAGTTCACTAGATTATCACTTACGCCTATTCACCCCCCCTCTAGGTGTTTTTTCAATATATCATGTTTATAATCATGTATGTTTACCCTTTTCAAGCATGATACTTAGCTATCTATACTTCAAAATATTTTACAAAAATTCCAAGTTCTGTTTTCTTGCTATTTTTCTGTTTCAAGAAAGACCGGCCGACCGGACCGGTCGACCGGAGCTTGTATCCAGGACGTGCACGCTTGTGCATGTCTGTCGGCCGACCGCCGGATCGACCGACTGAAAGCAGTTTTGCTCTTGGGTTTTCTGGGTCGACCGCCTGGTCGACCGCCTTCAGAAAACTGTGTTTCATTTTAGAGGACGGTCGACCCGAGCGGTCGACCCGAGCCCAACGGCTACTGCCAGCAGGGCGGACGGCCGACCGGACCGGTCGACCGCCAGGCCCGCAGAGCCCCAACGGCTCTTTCCTCTTTGGTGCTATTCTGAAATCTGTTTTTAGGACTGTTTTTTGGCAGACTTTTTCTGGGTTTTATAGAACTTTTTCAGATCAAATAAGCTTAAAATAAATAAGTTTTAATCCCTTCTTCTCCCTATAAATAGAGGAGAATGATCTCTTGAAAAATAACCAAGAAAAATCCTTAAGCTTTCAAAGTTTTAAAAGAGAAGAAAAGTTTTAAGCTCTCAAATTCTTCATTCATTCTTGAGCTTGTTTTCAGTTGTGTTTTCTAGCAAAGATCATTCTACAACTGAGTTTTTCTCACTACACTTCTTAGAGCCAAAATTTCCTACTCAATCTATAAGGAAGCTGTAAAGAGAGAAGTGTTTGTAAAGAGTTTGTGATCCTTTTAGAGATCACTTGGCTACTTGTTACTCTTTGTTCATCTTGTGGAGACACCTCTTCGGTAGAGGTTCTTGTAAGTGGTGGAGCTCGTTGCTCCGGTCTTTGGTAGACCTTGTAAGCGTCCTCGGTGGATAGTGGAAACCCTTCACGGAGGTGAAGACGGGGAGTAGAGCGGTGACTCGAACCTCGAAACAAATACTTGTGTTTGCGATTGTCTTTTGCTCTTGCTCTCTATTTCGCTTTTCTTTCAATTACTATCCTTTACTCATTATTTCTAGTTTGTGATATTGCTTCAATTATTTGTGATATATCTTATGTGCACATCATCATTGCATATTTTTTATTTCTTGTTTAAAAAGTTTGTTAGATTAGCAATTACACCTATTCACCCCCCTCTAGGTGTTTTTCACCTTTCACTGGATTGAAGAACGAATTCAGACCAAGTAAGTTGGAATCAAACAAGGGATTTATGTTTGAAAAACTTTTAGAGAGAGATTCAGAGGAGAGAAAGAAAGGAAGAAAGAAGAATTCTTCGAATGTGTTTTTTGAGTTAAATCAAGTGGTATTTATAGATGTAAAAAGTAATAATTTAGAGCAATTATGACGATTCATTCAGAATCATTGCAACGGTTCAAAAGAACCAATAAATAGGTCTTGTCTGAACTATTTGGATAACGATTCCAATAACCGTTCGCATCCGCTTCTAGAAGCGGCAGGGGCGCACCTGATAAGGTCAGGCACGTGTTTGTGCCTGCATCCAATTCTCACAAAATTTTGAAGCCAGCAGCAGCCTGACAAGTGCCACGCCCGACTCGCGGCCCATGTCCGTGCACCGGGGCTGGGCCGGGACAGGGTGGGTGGTGGCGGTGCGCGCGCGTGGGGCATGGCTTCCCCCCAAACATGCGCGAAAGCTCTCAGTACCCGAAGGGCATGACTTGGCTCCAAACTTTTTATATATAAATACTCAACTTTTTATACCACTTTCAATGTGGGACTAAGAAATTTCACTCTTTTTATCCTATTTGCTATTGTATTAAGCCAACTTCTAATTTGAATATCTCATTCATTCAGAAATAGAGTTGGACATGTAAATATATCACGTTCATCCCCATAAAAAGAAAACATATTCTAACCATCTCCCATGTGTTTCGAGTAGTAGATCCCACCTAAAATTTTAGTCAAGTTACTTGAAAAATTCACTTGAAATTTTTGTTTCCCAACAATTTCCCACAATTATGAGTCTGACTCTATAATGAAAGACATTTTAGAGAAAAAATTGTATTAGGATAAGTGAACTAGGTTTAAACTTTTCATAGTGAAAACCTTATTAGATTTACTGGCCAATTAGTGAATTAAGTCTTGAACTGTTGGTCGTTAACGTAAGTCGAGTCAACAAGACTCACACAGTAACTTTCTAAAATCAACTTTAGTTCTCGGTTGTGTCCATTTTGGCCCCAGATATTCTTGATTTTAGAAAGCGCGTATAGGGAATTACAGCATCTATAGGACTCCCAATAAGTCGACCCAGCTTAACACTAATATTGGTGATCGTCTCACTAAGAGTAATCAACTATACCCTACTTATTTTAATAACAAGATATAGGCATCATTAAAAACATTAAGCTTATCCTAGATCTAATTGTAGAAAGCACTTGGATGCACCATACGAATGGTTATGAGCCAAGCTCCTAAGTTCTTACTCGAAAAGTCAATCATAACTAGTTTTTACTCTTGAATTTAGTCCGTGGGATCTCCAGTCTCTAAGTGTGATCTTAATTAAGCTGACTTAGTATGGTTAGATTTTTTCTTAATCCCTTCGATGCGCAGTTTATACGCTTTCCACTCAAACATTTAGTAAACAGATCTACTTAATTATCTTTTGATGCCATAAATCAATTGAGATAACTCCATTTGAGAGCATCTGTCTGAAGTTGTTATGTCTAGAACGGATGTGTCTAGACTTGCCGTTATAGACAAAATTTTGTGCTCTAGAAATTGTTGCTTGACATAGTGAATGCATATGGTGAGCACTGGCTTAGATCATAAAGGTATATCCATTAGAAATTGTCAAAGTCATTCCGCTTCTTCTCCAGTCTTATCCAAGGCAGTTGATTTCATTGTTAAATGGGTTATACAAGTTTATTTGTAGGATTTTCAAGATACTGTGGCGCTTTCGAGAGTAAAGATGGATCCGCTAGTTGATTTCTATTCCTCGAAATCTGTAATTTAATTTGCATCATTGTACCCTTCAAGTACAAGTGAATACTTCCTATATCAAGGCATACATATTGTATTCTTCAAGTAACTCACTACTCTTAGTATGACATTCCAATGATCAAAACTAGGATTATTAGTGTAACTGCTCAGTTTACTTATAGTGTAAGCTATATCGGGTCTAGTGCAATTCATTAGATATAGTAGACTTCCAATGATTTGAGAATACTCCAACTATCATTTTTCAGTTCTTTTATTCTTGCGAAGGTTAATGTATAGGAGAAAAGTGTTTGTATTTCCTTTGATCTCATGTTTCTTGAATCTTCCTATTATCTTATGTATGTATAAAATGATTCAATCTAGAGCTCTAGTAATTTTAATTCCTAAAATTATATCAGCAACACCCAGATCCTTCATATCAAAGTTTTTGAATAAAATCTTTTAGTGGACTTAATAACTTCAATATTAGTCCCGATTATCAATATGTCATCTACATAGAGACATATAATGATATATGCATTTTTAACTGTTTTAGTGTAAACACACTGCATTCGTTGATAGTGAATTCATCTTTGATCATGACACTATCGAACTTCTCATACCATTATTTCAGAGCATGTTTCAGTCTGTATAAAAATTTGACCAGTCTACACAGTTTGTGTTCTTGGCCCTATACTATAAATCCTTCACGTTCCTCCATGTATATTTCTTCATTTAATTTTCATTTAGGAATGCAGTTTTGACATCTATTTGATGGATATATAAGTTGTGCAATGTTGCAATTACAATTAAAATTCAAATGGACATTATTCTCGTTACTAGAGAATATGTGTTGAAGTAGTCAAATCCTTATTGTCGATAACCATTGGCTACTAATCTATCCTTGTACTTATCGATAGATCCATCGGGTTTTAATTTTTCTTTGAAAATTCACTTATTTGGTTTACGTCAGGTGGCAAGTTTACCAGTTTCTATGTATGATTTCTTAGAATGGATTCTACTTCGTTTGTTTATAACTTCTTTCCACATTTGTGCTTCTAGTATAGATACAACCTCCTTAAATGTTTGAGCCTCTCTTTTAAGCGCATATGCTACGAAGTCTGAACCAAAAGATTTAGAGATTCTCGATCTCTTAATCCTTCTTTGTTCAACTTCTGTATTAATGTCAGTTCATTGGGTCTTTCGTCCTTGAACGTTGTTTCATGTGTTTTTTCCCAGAAGTTTTGTCATCCTTCCATTTGTATGAAAAGCATCTTCAAAAAACACATCTCTTAATTCTATAATCATGTTCCCATGAATATCAGGTATTTTAGATTTGTGTACCAGAAATCTATAAACACTGTTATTCAAGGTATAGCCTATGAAAACGCAGTCCATTATTTTTTAACCCAACTTAGTCTTCTAGATAGTGGTGTTGGTACTTCTACAAGGCACCCCCCACATTTTGAGGTAATGGTAGGAAGGAGTGCTTGTGTGTCATAATTTGAATGGAATAAGATCAAGTTTCTTGTGGGGTACTCTATTTAGAATATAGTTTGCAGTTAATAAAGCTTCCCCTACAAGTTCTGCAGTGCACCAAAACTTACAAGCATGGAACTAACCATCTCTTTTAAAGTTCTAATTTTTCTTTCAGCAATCCTGTTCTGTCGAATAGCATAGGGTGCTATGATTTGATTGATTGTATCAAAATTAGCATATAACTCACCGAATTCATTTAATTCATATTCTTTGTCTCGATGAGATTTTAGAATCCTTGTATTCTTTTTAAGTTGATTCTTAACGTCGGCTTTGTATGTTACAAGCATGCTTATTGCATCATCTTTACTTTTGTAAAATACACACAAAAGTATCTTGTACAGTCATTTATAAAAGTAATGAAATACTTTTTACCGTCGCTTGTTGGCATAAATTTCAACTCGCATAAGTCACTATGAATTAACCCTAAAAGTTCAATATTTTGATCAATTGAATGAAAATAGTATTTGCGAACTTGGCCTCAACATATATCTCACACTTGCAAATTTCTTCCAAATGAGTTTAGAAATATATCTTAAATTTACAAGTTCCGTAAAGACTTGTAATTTACATACCCTAATCTAGCAAGTCACAATATTGGAGACTCAAGGAAATAAACAGAAGAATACTCTTTATTGATGAGTTTGAGGTACAGATTCACGGATTTTTTGTTCACAACAACAATATTGGCCTTGAAAAGGCCTTCAACAAGATAATCTTTACCCACATACACCCCACTCTTAGTAAGTACAAATTTATCAGATTCAAAAATCATTCTAAAGCCCTTCTTATTGAGGATTAATCCTAAGATCTGGTTCTTACAGATATCTGAAACGTGTAGCACATCGTTTAGTATGAGTTTCTTTTCAGATGTCCACTTCAGTATGACCTTGCACTTTCTCTCGACCTTAGAGATGGTCGAGTTACCCATAAACAGTTGCTCATCGTGCTTGAGTTTTTGATATTCATCAAACAACATTTTCTCGGAGTAGATGTACTGGGTAGCCCCTGTGTCTGTCTACTAATCCTTACTGCAAATAGGCATGATGATACATGATCAGTCATATTTGCATGTGCCTGGTCCTTCTTGTTCTTCTTAGGACGACGGTGACATTCATTTGCCTTGTATCCCTTTTTATTGCAGTTGTATCAAGTTCTCTTGAAGCACTTATTCTTACTTTTTTGATCCTTGCCCTTGTACTTTGGAGCAGTCTTCTTTCGTTTTAAGCCTTTGGAAGTAGATACTTTCCCTTTAAGTCTTCGATCATATTTGCCTTGGCCTCATAAAAGTTCTTGTTACTCCTTTTCTCGGATTCTTAGTTGTCCTCCTCAATTCTAAGCCTCACAGTGAGATCCTCCAACTTCAGCTCCGTGCGCTTGTGCTTCAGGTAGTTCCTGAAATTTCTCCATGCGGGTCGGAGTTTCTCCACGAGTATAGTAACCTGAAAAGTTTCATGTAGAATCATACTTTTCAGTCTCTATGTTGTGTAAGATAAGTTGGAACTCTTACACTTGACTGATTACAGTCTTGCTATCCACCACTTGTACTCAAGAAATCATCCTACGATGAAGTTTTTAGTACTGACATCCTTCGTTCTGTACTTCTTGTCGGGGTTTGCCCACAACTTCTTTTAGTTGGGATGGGATTGTAGACATTATAAAGAGTGTCATCCAGTCCATTGAGAATATAGTTGCAGTAAAGAAAGTTCCCTTGTGTCCATGCATCAACAACTAAGACAGAGTCCCTGTTGGTGACTTGTTCCGGTGGATCTTCTTGCATGAACTTGGCTAGATGCAGAGTGGTTAGGTAGGAGAACATCTTCTACTATCACCTTTGAATTTTGTGCCATCAAGTTTTCTCACTTCTCCGGCTTCGGATTAGGAAGAGGAGCAGACACTATGGACTGGATCAGTACATTCAGTGCTCCAATGGTACTATCCTGATTAGTATCAGATATTTTCTGTAATTTAAGCGGAGTAGAAGTTAGCAACTTCAATACATAATAATAGTCTTTAGATTGTTATATCTGTTAATTGTTATGCGCAGCGGGACAACAACTGTTCTTGAGGAGTCCGCCCGCCGGGCGGAGACTTGATGCAACCGGAGAAGCAGCCAACACGACAGAACAACGAACAACAGAGAAAAGCAATCAACACAATATTTAACGAGGTTCGGCAACGAGCCTACGTCCTCGGGGCAAGGGAGAGAGATTTTATTGATTCAACAATCAATACAAACTAATACAAGAGGGAAACTTGAGGAGATTCTTGGGGATACAATACATGAGGGCTCTAGCCCTTATTTATAGCTACAGAGCCCCTGGATTTAAGGAAACCCAGATTCAATTCGATCCCATCCAGAAAATGAATCTGAATCCCAAAAGGAAAGTCAAAATGCGCCCGTCGGTTGACCGGCCGGTCGACCGACCCATGACACAGTCAACCGCGCCGGTCGACCGCGCCCAATCGAGACTAAGGCCTTGTCAGTCGGTCGACCGGGCCGGTCGACCGCTCTCTTCCACGATCGATCGGGATAACCTGTGCACGTTCGTGCACGCCAGTCGACCGACCTCCTCCACCGGTTGATCGGGCGGCCAACTGGGAGCACAATCTGGCCTGCTCCAATGCGCCGTTTCTCGATCCTTGATTTTCGATCTCTGTGCTAACTTTCTCTACTCCTCTATCTTCTCTCTCCCACAATTCTCCACCTCGGTGAAGATTTTTCAAATTCGAGACGATCTCCAACGAACTCCAGTCTATCACCTGGCAAAATCGACACACGATCTCAACGAAATCGACACACAATCTCGGCTTGCACGCTCCGGACGAAATCGACACATGATCTCGGCGATCGACACACGATCTCGGCTTGGAATCTATAGCCCAGCTATCAATATGGATGCACCACACATGTCTTCCATACACTTCACCTTAGAAAAACTTCCATACATGCCGATCACCAAACGTGTCTCCAACTCAGCAACTACATGACTTCACGAAGAACTCATCATGAGTCAACACTGACTCTTCAATTGACTGGCTCTCTCCAGTCTACTTGTCTTTAGCTGACGATCCGACCAAGTCCGAGTAGAGCACACCGAACACCATCATCGGCTTCAACAAACTGGATACACACCCCTCCTATGCAAGCTCAACCATATTCTCACCAGAAGATCAACCGTTCATCGAGATCACAATGCTTCACCTCTACGTGAAGTCCAACTCTTCACCTCTACGTGAAGTCCCAGTCAGCTTCTCGAGAACCAAACAACTTCATACGGGTTGCATCACCAAATTGGTTGTGCCATTATGACAGCCTACGTACCTTGCCCAAAGGATCAAGCCAACCGTAGTTCAATCAAATGAGCTTCATCAAGCTCAAGCACTTGTATTTGGATCTGCAGCAGCAAACCTATCTGGCTGAGTCATATGAACCTCCTCACGATCATCATGGAGAACAACGGCCTTCAACTTGAGCTTGTCGCAATCACAAGCTTGAGATTCATGCTTCTTTACCCACGAGCGTTATTTTACCTTGGTTCCAATGGCTGCAAATAACTCGACATTCTCATCAATGTCTTCAACCTATTCAGCATCAACCCTGGCTACATGTTCTTCACCTGGTGTCACATCCAGTGAAGTCTTCACTGATGCCGAGCCAACAGGAGATGGTGGAGTAGCATCAACCTCCACTCGCTGCGATACTTCCTTAGTCTGCATCCTCTCCACCTGCTGAGAGACGGTAGACTTCAACACTGAAGTCTCATCAAATGTGATATGCCTACTCAACACGATCTTCTTATTTTCAGGGTCCCACAACCTGTAATCTTTCATATTCCTTTTGATACCCAAAAACACAAACCTCTTTACTCGCGGATTCACCTTGTCATCCTGGCACTGAAGTAGGTTGGACTTCCAAATTCCCGCAGCAAATCATGATCTTAAGCAGCTTTCTCAGACCAAAATTTCAATAGAGTTTTACCTCCTCTCGCAGTCGTTCCATTTATGAGATGGCTAGTATACACAATCGCCTCAACCCAAAACGATTTGTCTAATCTTGCATTAGACAACAAACACCGAACCTTCTTCAGAAAGGAACGGTTTACTTCCTTAACCACCCTATGTATACCTATTGTGAAGTAAGTAGCAATACAGTGTTCTGGCCAAATCGTAGGAATTGGTTCATGTCTTTTTCAATATTACCAATCTGTAGCTCCTTTATCTTCCTATCTATATGCTTCTCCATTCTTCCTCTCCACTTCACCAACATATTTAGGGCTTCACACCTTTGTCTCATGGGATATATCGAACAATGCCTAGATAAACTATCAATAAAAGAGACAAAGTATCTGTGACCTCCAAGCGATGCAGTCTTAGCAGGTCCCCAAACGCTTACGTGAATACAATCAAGAAGACCTTCTGAGCAGTGAGTATTGGTGCTGAATTTTACCTTCTTCTTGTCTAGAACGTTGTGTTCACCTTCCAAGTTGCAGGTAGCAGTACCTTCCAATGATCCCTTCTTTGCAGGAGCTCGCAAAGACTTTTCTCCTCCATGTCTGATCTTCACCTGTCAGACCTTCGTGCAACCATCATCTAAAGAACTAGATGTTTCCACCTGACCTGTAACCGTACTACCCCTCAAGTAGTAGAGATTGTCCCAGCGGACGCCCTTCATTACCACCATCGAGCCTTTGATCATCCTGAGAACACCATCTCGTACAGATATCACAAGACCCAATGCTTTCAAAGCGCCAATAGAGATAAGATTCCTTTTGAGTTGCGGTACATACCTCACATCCTTCAATTCTCGTACTATCTCATCATCCATCTTGATCTCGACTGTACCCATCCCTTCTATATTACACGAATGATCATCACCCATGACCGTGTAACATCCATCTAGCTTCTCAAAACTATAACCAGGCCCTGTTCGGGAACACATGATAGGTGGCTCCGGTATCCAAGATCCACTCAGCATTATCTGAGTAATCAACTGTAGGATTAGTAACAGAGAGAGAATACCGATGAGTCTTCATCCGATCCATCCGCCTGTACGAGATTCGCCTCAGTGTTTGACTCCATTTTCTTACCTTTAGCCTTTGGGCAGTCAACTTTCCAATGCCCTAATTCCTTGCACAAGGCGTACTGATTTCTCTTCAGATCTCTGAAGTCTGATATGGACTTCGGTCTTCCTGATCATCTCTTCCCTTCCTATTGAAACTTCTGCCTCTTACCTCTAACGCCTCTGCTGTTGTGCTTCCCGAAGAAGACACTTTATCCTGTCTCCTTCCTTCATAACTCACAAGAGCAGCAAACACCTCACTGTAGTTAAGGGATTTTCTTCCATTGATCAATGTAAGAGTAATGGTCTCAACTCTTCCCTAGGAAGAGAGTTCAAAAGAATTACCGCCTTATCCTCTTCACTGGTCTCCACATTCACATTAACTAGATCTGTAAGAAGCTTCGTGTAGCGATTCAAGTGTTTATTGACGGAGCATCTTTTTTGCATTTGAAAATCATAAAGCTTACTCTTCAACTGCAGTCGAGATTCTATGCTTTTCGTCAGATACTTCTTCTCTAGGATCTCCCACAACTGCCTCTCGCAGATGTCTCATGTAACACATGATACTTGATGTTTTGTGTCAAACAAGACCTGATCAAGCCACACGCCGATCGGTTCATCTTGTCCCAATCTTCTTCCATCGTTGATGCGTGCTTCTTCTCCAACCGTAGAGTGTCTTCGATGTTTGATGCCGTCAGCGCATCCATAACCTCACACCTCCACATATCAAAGCTGTTCGTGCCGTTGAACTTCACCACATCAATCCTTGGATGTTGATTCATGGATCTCACCGATGTACTTTCTCCAGCCATCTTCTCAACTGATTCCTCAAAGAAATGCGAAAAAAAATAGAGTTAGATAAAATAAACTAGATAAAGACAGGATCTTTACCTCCACACGAAACCCTCGAAGAGTTTCCGAAACATATACTCCTTCGAATTGATTCCTTGAGCAATCTACACGCTGAGATCGACACACGATCTCACAAACAGTCCCACGTCGCTTCGAGATCGACATACGATCTCCCCCAAACAGCAACTGATGCCTTGAATCAACAAATGATCCCACGCCGAACCTGAGATACTCTGATACCAATTGTTGTGTGCAACGGGACAACAACCACTCTTTTAGAATCCGCCCGACTGGCGGAGACTTGATGTAGCCAGAGAAGCAACCAACATGACAGAACAACGAACAACAGAGAAAAGCAATCAACACAATATTTAACGAGGTTCGGCAACGTGCCTACGTCCTCGGGGCAAGAGAGAAAGGTTTTATTGATTCAATAATCAATACAAGCTAATACAAGAGGGAAACTTGAGGAGATTCTTGGGGATACAATATATGAGGGCTCTAGCCTTATTTATAGCCACAGAGTCCCTGGATTTAAGGAAACCCAGATTGAATTCGATCCCATCTAGAAAAGAATCCGAATCCAAAAGGAAAGTCAAAACGCTCATGTCGGTCGACGGCCGGTCGACCGACCCATGCCACGGTCGACCGCGCCAGTCGACCGGGCCCAACTGAGACTAAGGCCTTGTCA